>JARSSU010031506.1:0-62041 GCA_029619165.1 Eurosta solidaginis
CATCCCTTAAAAACTTTTTAGAGGAGCATCTTTATCACACAACAAGAAGAAAAAAATACTGGCCAAGTGAAAGTTTAATCTGTTCCAAAAATTCAGACCAAAATTGCGCCATAGTAATAACCTTTTCCTGTGTAGTCTGCTGTTTTCTTCGGCTCCGATTCGCGCTTCACCGAGAGTAAGTTGAACAGTGAGTTTACTAAACTTTATGAATGCTGTGCGTCCTGACCACTCCAGCATTCTGGCAGGCTTCCACTTTGCTCAAAACAAGGAAGACTGCTGAGAGCCGGTTTCTGTTCTTGTTATTGGATACACCACTAATATTCAAGAATGGCTGTCTCCTGATCGAAGAATACCAAACTAAATCGAAGGCAGGCATAGTTCCAGTGTCCTCAATTTGGGCACTCTACGAGGTCTAAATATGTACTATCTTGTGGGCAAGAGCAAAAAAAGTGCGCACAGTAAAAGTTTGCCACAGAAAAGTAGCTTACGAAACATACAACTGATGATTACCGGCTGATCAATTTGTTTATAGCTAGCGGCCGCAGCTGGGGAGATAATATGCGGCGTGCCTCTGTGTACTGATTTCATGGCGTCATGGGGCACACATTTCCAAGTAATCTGCCTGTGATTTAGCATGCAGCCAGATTGGATGGTTAATGCTGAAAGGACTTCAATGTAATTAAAACCATCTATGATCTCCTGTTTTAGATATTGTTGAAAGCGGCGGCAATGTCTATAAGAAGAACGCTCTTATAGCCCGACTACGTTTATAACCAAGCTGTGCCATGCCGTGGCTATCGACTCGCCTTTGGTGTACGCACGTTGCGTCGATGCGAAAATTTCTCATTCACTTCTACCGGACTGTATGCCATATTTGTTCCAAATATGAGCCAAATCGGGCATCATAGGTCGCTTTCTATCATGTATCCATGTATTATGTGTTCCAAATATGGGCAAAATCGGACCACAAATATGATTTTTGTGAATATCTCGATCCTTCCGCCACCTAGCGGCGATTTTTTTTTGATAGGTCGCTTTTAATTCTTGTATGTATTAAGTGTTCCAAATATGAGCCAAATCGGGCCACAAATACGATTTTTCGAATATCTCGATCCATGCGCCACCTAGCGGCGAGTTTCTTTCACAGGTCAATTTCTATTCTTGTATGTATTAAGTGTTCCAAATATGAGCCAAATCGGTCCACATAAAATAAAAAAATACGATTTTTGCGAATATCTCGATCCATGCGCCACCTAGCGCGATTTTTTTCATAGTCGCTTTCTATTCTTGTATGTATTATGTGTTCCAAATATGATCCAAATCGGCCACAAATACGATTTTTGTCGAATATCTCGATCCATGCGCCACCTAGCGGCGATTTTTTCTTATTATTGCATTGTCATTGGGTTCTGAACTATATTCAAGTTTCATGCTTGTAGCTTATCGGGAAGTTACTTAAATTTCAATTAAAAGATTCGTTCACAACGGCCGTGCAGCTGTGCATGCGGCCTGTCAACTCAAGCTAAATAAAACCGTTTTAAAAATACGCAAAATCTTCCCTTTTCTTCAAGATATAAGAATATGACATTTGTATAGGTTAAGTTGAACTGCCTGTCCGTGTGGACCCTGTATAGCCTGAACATAGAGTTACCAGAAGTTTTTCTGAACGACAAAAATGCAGAAACCCTATCAAAAAATAGGATCTATATTGTAAAAATAACTCCGTCCTCTTGGAAAACACTAGAAGCTTTTGGCACCTATGCTACTTGATGCTTCCAGTTCTGATAGCGGAGACGCTCCGAACAGCGCAAGGCACAATCATTTCCTCCCCCATCATACATTTCTACACCATCTATTAATACCAAGGCCTAATTCAAAAGCATGTGACGCTGTGTCCCATCAAAACACAGTCGCCTCTTTTCCTAAATATCAGTAACTTCTGTGTCTAAGGTTGTAAAACCAACACATGATCTTCGACATTTTGCAGCCCAGACACCGCGCTGCGCTTTTTTCCGCTTGATGGATCATGTGCAACTCTTATCTCGTTTTAATCTCGCGCTATCTGACTGAGATCTATGGCACAAGCTTTGAGGGTTGCGCTCTTATAAGCTAGCTCATCCGCTTTTCATTTTCATAAATTCCCACATGCTCAGGGATTTTTTCATGGTCCTTCTTCGGACTGTACATCATAGGTTGCTGGTTCATATCCGCCTCGAAGGGCCAGAAAGAGCATGAACAAATCTCCCCTGGTCTTTCTTCGCTTCACTCTGCACGAATTCTTTCTTCAGTTAAAAGACTTTGGTTTTCTTTTTAAAATGTTATAAATTCTTCAATTTTTAATATTCCACTTTTCATTGTTTGACTTTCAACATAAATGGAATTAACTTAAGAATATTTGAATATAGATATATGCAAAATGGATCGCGTCCGCGTGTTGCCGAGTGATAGTACTTGACTGACTTGACTAGCTTATTGGAAAATTGTTAATTCGCCTCTCGTTGGCGCCCTTCCACTCGCCGCGCACGGCTGCGCATATGCATTTCGACGCCGCCGTCTAAATGGTAATGGAGGCGGCTTAAACACGCTGTAAGTAGCCAGTGAGGAGGAGGGAAATTCGATAGACCCACGTACACACACAGCAATATTTAATAAACATAAAATCCATCGAGACTTTCTTCACGTCTCTCCTCCATCATGAGCTTTCACGAACACTTGCTGTCTGGAGTGATGCCCAGATATTTTTTAAAAGGTTTTCCTGAAGGGTCATCTGTACATAAAATCTAGGACCCGTAGCAAAATCCTCAAATTTGTTAGGGTAAAGACAAGAGACGTTCATAACGTCCTTTTATTATACCCCTGCATTAAAAAAGGTAGTTAGGTCAAAAGTGAAAAACTACAGAGGGTATTGCTAAACTTTCAGTCATTACTAAAGTCTTTGAAACAGATTGTCACACAATCAACTGCAATATCAGTGTTCTAGTCTTTTATCTCCATGCCAACACGGTTTTATTCGTCAAAGGTCAACCACTACAAATTTGCTTGTATTCACCTCTATAGTTATGGAAGGATTTTTAGCGCGAACAAGCAAACGGATGTCATCTATACGGACTTCAGCAAAGCATTTGATACCGTCAACCACGAGTTGCTTATTCATAAGCTTGATTTACTGGGCTTTCCGTTTCACCTATTAATGTGGCTGAAAAGCTATCTTTCTAACCGGACCAAAAAGTCCTGTTCAAGTGCAATCTGTCGGAATCGTTCGGAGTTTCCTCCGGCGTACCCAGGGAAAGTCATCTAGGCCCTTTGTTTCTTGCCCTTTTCATTAATGACTTGCACACAGACAATATTATATTCCCATACAATATGTATGCGGATGATGTAAAACTTTGCTACACTTACTGTTCCACCGATTTGAGTTCCTTGGATCTTCTTCAGGCCGATTGGACTCGTTCCAATGTTGGTTGCACAACAAATTTATTAGCTTTAAATTGCTCCTAAATGTAAGCATATGACATTTCACCGAGTGAAGCCAGCATTGAAATCTTATGTATAGATGGTACGCCTTTGGAGCGTATATCTATTGCAAATGATCTAGGTGTCTTTTTGATCCGAAATTGAATTTTAACATGCATATTTCATCTATAACCAACAAAGCGTTGGGTTTGTTTACTTGGATTTGTTAAAAGATGGGCTAAAGAGTTCGATGATCCGTACCTCACTAAGTTCTTTACACATCGCTGTTCGTCCATTACTCGAGTATTGCTCATGCGTTTGGTCCCCTGTTTCTCAAAAGCATATAAAGCGTTTTGAGTCAGTTCAAAAGCAATTTTGATATTGCATTGCGCGGCCTTATTGGGACTCAAGTCTCCACCTTCCTCCATACAGAAGTAGACTTCTTCTTATTACTTACCCACTCTGGAAAATCGGAGAATATTACTGGGGTATTGTTCATCCATAAGATCATTATTGGGAGAAATTGATTCGCGGACCTCTCAGCCGCTTGTTTTTTGCGGTTCCCCCTAGAGTATCCAGACACTACGTTCTTCTATTTACCCCTTTGTCGACGAAACTTTGCTAAAAATAATCCTCTTCTTATCTGGTGCGCGCACTACAATGACTTGTATAGCTTGCATCAGTCTTGATGTACTTTTGCCACATATACGTAATGCAATACTTGCCTATCTAATTTAAGAGATACAAGCTAATTTAATTTGCCGGCATTTATTCTTCGATAAAACAGGAACTATCTCGCTTAAGATGGAGGAACATTTATCAAACATTCTCATTATGAAGGAACAAGACAGTACTGTGTTGATTGGAATCTGGTGCATTCCACAACGTACATGCTTTTTCAAGAGTCACTGACCGAATCGTATGCATTCCGCAGTATAATCTTAGGGTCAGGCATCGAACTGATTGGAATCGGTGCATTCCAAACAACACAGTTCATGTACTTTTTTATGCCTTGTGATGCGTATCCTCATACACTACTCTTAGCACTAGCCGGATTCCCATGAACATGCTGATTGGAATCTTGTTGCATTCCAACAGGGAGATTGGAATCCACTGCATTCCGAAATCATGCTGAGCGGAATCTGATGCATTCCGCCAAGTATAAGATTTCGGCATAAGATCTTATTTCTGCTCATATTCTTATTATTATTATATTCTGAAATTAAATAGTAATGTCATAATATTTCTTTGTTTGTAATATAACATTGTTGAAAGCTCGATATATCTTAATTTTATCTTTTGAGTTGTATATTTATATATCTTTTATATTATGCAGTCGACCATAGTTTGTCGTCGACTTTAAATAATAAATAAATAAATAAATACCAATTACAAAGCGATCGGCCATCGCTTGCATGCTACACGTACCCGATATTGTCGCCAAAGCCTAAGGGTTACTCACTGGAAGAAAATAAAGCGCTGCTAAAACACTGCACTCAAAACCGCAGAACGTTATGTCTCCTTATATCCCCAGAACACCACCTACACAGTTAGGCGAGAGATACTCTCTTTTTGGGGGAGAAATGAAATGACTCAACAAAAAGTTTCTGTTGCACAATGAAACCAGGCTCATCCTCTTCATGTGACCGCACCCCGTAGACAGCCATTAGGCTAACGTCACGGAGAACAAGGCGATTTAGTCGCCACTACTCCGTATGCGCATTTTCTCTACGCTCCCTTTCAGCTTGCATCATGTCGTCATAACTATAAAGGTCATCTTGCTTACAACTGTTCAACAATCTATTTATTCGCACATTCGGAGAACAAACTTTCTTATGGAAGGCTCCTCTCCAAAACCTCGTGTGCAGCGAGTCGTTCGCCGTTAAAATGGGGGCAGTGAAGCATAACATGTTTGCACTTCCCAAATTGGAGCGAAAGTGTGGACAGTAGAGATATACGCCGCCGATAAACGCTGTCGCCGCCGATTTTGGTTGTTTTTCGCACGCCGCCGCCGAATGTCAAAAATATCGGCGTGGCGGCGGCGGTGGCGGCAGCGTCCGGGGCGTTACTATATTTTCTACTCGTTTAAGGCTATTGAAAATAGCGTCTGAAATGTTAAATTTTGATTTTCACACTTCATCCTTCAACACCCATGTCCTCCCGGTTTGACATAAAGTTGGCAGCCCTATCCAAAACTAGTCCCTTGAGTGAATCACATTGAATATAGCCTATCAACCAAGTTAAAATAACCTACACGTACGGCTCCTTTTACAAATGTGAATACGTAGGCACATATATTTACCAGGTGAGGCTTTGTCCTTCGCAAGAACACTCAAAGTGGTGAGCAAAAGCTTTCCCAAGACAGTCGAACTAATGACCGTGTGTGCTACTACCCTAACTTAGTGTACAGTCGAACTAGTCTGAAAATGGAAGCTACTCGGTCATCCAGAATGAGCACTTATATCATAAGGCTGGAAAACAGCAGTTAACATCTTTCAACTTAAAATAGGTCGACTTAGTTAACAAAGACTACTAAAATCAATGATGTGAACACAAACGTTTGCAAACTTTGGTCTACATTTGAAAAATCTTATCCAGGGTCCTTGTAAAATTTTAATTATGTAGGTGCGCCTAGGATTATACGATTTGCACCCATTACGCAATGACTTCCACTTAGATTGCTTATGATTTCGAAGGCGGCATCCTTGGCCGAATAGTCACTCCCTAACGTTTCAAGGTGTTTCTCTGGTGTAGCTCGGCAGCATAGCGCAACAAAAGCATCCATTGGAAAGTCTTCGGAGCTATACCTAGAGCTTCTAGGTAAGTGACGTCGACGAATGTAGGAGTTCCAAGTCGCAGTCCTATAGCTTCTGTGCTGGCATATGGTGTGAGGGTCAAGAGGCGTGGTAGCGATTGGTGGTCGGGATTGCTACTGTTCGCACATCGGGAATTGTAGCTCTTAAAAACAGCCGGAAAAACTGGAGGCGCCCTGTGCCACGAGAGTCATGAGTATTAATAGACCATTGATAGCAACCGTAAGTTGCCTTTGTGCGTGACCGCCAAGGAGCCACAAATGATTTAAAGAAATTGTGTTCGCGACGATTATTAGGAGTTAAGTCTGTTGGATGGTCTACGAGGTCTTGAGGCAAAAACCCCGGATCTTTCCGAAATGGCCAACACGTTGATTTCCTTAAATACATACAAACAAAACCTTTCCTAAATACTATTTTTTTAAATAGAAAAAAATTAAGCTCTTTTAAAGTGAGAACACCGGCGTATACCAGCGCGCTGCCCACGCCGCCGCCGCTGGTATATAATAGATCCTACGCCGCCGTCGCCGATAAAGTGATCGGCGTAAACCTCTAGTGGACAGAAAGGAGCCTCCTCTACACCAAGCTTATGTAGATATTCCTTGAAGCCGCCGTACCCGCTCAATATCTGTGTGAGGTGGGTAATTTAGTTCACCGTGTTTTCGCTCGTCACCCTCCCGCAATATTCCGAACTTGCATGAAGGTCCGGCGTACTTTTCTCGATTCTTTCCACCGTTTCTTGTACCTAACTATAATTCGTGACCTTGACGTTTCCTTAGCATCTTCAGATGGTCGGCTGATTCCAATGCCATACAGATCGGCCATATCGGACTGTTTAAAACTCTTATATATCCACAATCAACACCCACATACGTAATGTATGTCCTGCTTGCATTGTGCTCCCACACGACACCAACCATCTCTTTAATTGCACCCTGTTGAAAACTGCATGTTTCCTTGGACTCCAGTGAAAAGATATTGACAACTTGTGAGTGGTCGCACCTATTGGATGGAGCGAAGCACTGCTACAACAACAACAAGCTCTACTTAAAATCCCATAACGTTGGAAAATTTAACACCGTTGTGGTTTAACGTCAACCACTGGGTGTGCTCTAGTTATCTGAAAAACATTAGCTTTCATATCGATCTTCATGAGTACTTGGTACTCACGTTTTTTTTTAGTTTATGTATATTTTTTTATAACCAATTATTATTTTTATGAGTTGACCGGGGATTGTCCGTATCGCTTTAAATGTATGAAAACATTTATTCAAGCAATTTTTAGACAACATTTGGTTAATTCGTTGTAGTTCTATAAATAGAACAAAAACAACAACAAATACCAAGTTTCTCTGAAAACCGCCTTACAAACAGGCATAACTTCAACACATAACTAAATACGAATTATGTGATGTGTGGAAGATAAATATGCGAAAGAAGGCAATTGGGAAAAACTTTACACCAACTAAGGCATGACGTAGCTGAATGCGTTTGTAACCATTTCAACTATCGTAGGAGTGCGGGTTCGACTCCCACTCCCGGGAGAAAAGGCTTTGAAGAGATTTACAAGGTATAATGAAAACAGCTGTCGCCTGTCGGTCCTGATGTCACGTTGTTTAATTTTCCCAAAATTATTAAATTATTATTTTTATTTTTTTCAAACGGCTAACTTCTTATAACAACATTACTACTGGGTCTAGTAAACAACCTCCCTAGCAAAGTAAATCTAAATGTGTAGTGTAGCGTGACATATGTCAAACAAACAATAATAAACATAAAAAGGTCTACCCACGACACAATGAGACAGATATCTGCTAATGGCATTTGAGTAGGAAAAGTTAAGACCAAGAAGCTGTCAACATTGAACTTAAGTTCTGTTGAAACAACCCAGACCAACAAATACAAACACAAACACTTACTAAACAGATTTGCCAAGCTCTCAATGCAGGTGCCAAATAGCTTTGCAACAACACACATACAATATTACGATGAGTACAACAAGCGTAAACCACTTTAAGAAATATTCTTTTGTAAAATGCATTTTTATTGCAAAAGAGTTTTAATAATATGCATTTAATGCATATATATATAATTAATCATTAATACCTACCTTTGAGTTGACCACAATTTTGTATAAAAACCTAACAGAATCCCGCAAAAATTATCAAACAGTTTTTATCGCTTCTGCAGCAAGTGCTCATACAAACAACAAATCAAAACAGCAAAAATGTTCAACTTCTACAAAGTGGTAAGAATGGAAGAAATTCCACGACAAGGGATATTTCACTAAATTTGTTTTTGTTTTCAGCTCTTTGTGTTCGCTGCGCTCGTGTGCATTGCCACTGCTTACCCCAGCCTAGTGGGACACACATTATATCGCCGCTTGGACCAAAAGTAATTGTTGGACCCGCAATTCATCCACTTCATCCACTTTGTATCCCACATTGCGCATGGACCAATTCTGGCTAATCCAGGACACATAATTGTTGGATTAAAGCTTTATAGAGGTCAAGTGATTCTAACCCCGCATGCTCCTTCACATCATCATCTCGTTTAACTCTATGACCAAGGCGAATGTTTGGAATCTTAATATATACCATAGTGTAAAGCTCGTTGCATTATTGCGTTTTCGTTAGACTAAAATTTATTAGAACTTCTTTCATTTGTTTTGAATAAATACACAATACAATGTGAATAAGTAGTTTTAATACTAAACGGCCAAGTTTAAAACAATCTTACTACTGGAAAATCAAATAACTTAGATGGTTCGTTGATTGCTCTGCTGCCCGGCCGTAGATACGGGACTCAAGTAGCTCTAGGCGCTATTTTGATGCACATTCCCCTGAATCAATTGCTTAATGTACTTTGTAGTGTTTACTCAACCCATTTGGTTGGATCAATAAACCTACTGATGTCTATCAAGGAGCATTCCGACAACGCCTCCAGGTCGGGTAGCACGAAACTGCCTAGAGCTCGAAACCTCATGTTCGCCAGGGCTGGACACTCGCAGAAAAAATGGGTAACCGTCTCCTTACAACCATCCACAATACAGCTTCTGCATCTGTCATTTAAAGGGATTCCCATTCTCTCCACAGTATGAACCAAATGGCGAATGTTCGAGAATGGTGGATGTGATGCTGCATTTCTCTTTCCGGGAATTATTTTGTAAAGACTTTGTCTACTTGTTTGCTTGATAATTTTGAGATTGATAAGAATAACACTGTCACCGAGGTGTCTAACAATGCATCGGTCAAATTTCCTGTGACCGGTTACCCAGGGATCGTGACGACCGCAATGTTTTGCTGGCACAAGTAACGCCTGCTTTCAGTTTTCGACAGCCTTAAAGAATGTATACGGTGAATCTTAAGTTTTAAACGCTGCTTGGCTGTCCGAGTATATGCGCTTCTCATCGTTGCTTACCCGATTATCTAAGATGAAAAAAGGTAGGTGTCTCCCTCCCGTAACTATACATAGTATCTCTACTTGGAAGAGTACTAGCCGAGTTTGGAAGACGAATGCGTAATGCGACTTCTGGCTCCTCGGAAAAAGCTTCCCATCAAAATCGTAAGGAATTTTGGATCCGTCAGTGTAGAGTGACGTTACGCTAAATTTTTCAGCTGACCAATTCGTTCTTGAGGGAAGCTTCACCTTGAAATTCTATTCAAAATTCAATGTGGGTGATATATGTATACTCTGTTGTCAAAGCCACGGTGGATAAAGATACCGCAGTGGTCATACAGCGTTTTGTTCCAGCTTCTTGACTTCCTAAGTCGAATTGCTAAGCTACTTGCTGATCGAACGGCATCTGGTTAAAAATTATATTTAGCGCCTCGGTTGTACACGACTTAAGTGCTCATGTAACCCCGCGCATGCTACCCGCTGTATCTTTCTTAGTTTCTTGGTGTTATGTTGCTTTTCCAGTGCTGACAAACACGCTGCGTAAGCTAGAATGGGTTCATAACTAATGTATAGAGCTACGTCATTATAGTGCTTTCTTGTTAGCAACGTTTCTTTGTCCTTTACCCCAAGTGCTGCCAACTGGTGACTTGAAGATATTGGTGTGATCTTAAACATAATAGTAAAGTCCAGTTGTTTGGAACTTGGCGCGATTTACCCCCGAGGATATTTAGGTCAAGCTTTTCTTTCAATTAGCATCGTACTTCTTCTAGGTTTCCCTGAAAAATTGGCGGAACGGCACCTACATGTTTTATGCCGACTCCAAGCGACATCTGCAAGGCAGCTGAATTTTCACTGAGAAGCTATTCTTGGTAGATACTAAGAAAATTGGGTTTATAACGTTCGTCTGTTTAAGCAACTGTCACACTCCGTCACGTTTTCTCTCCAACGGTTTGGCTAATGGAGGTATAGATATTGGCGCAATTGGAGCGGGCTCCTTTTAGACCTTGGAATTGGCAAAGAGGTTTTTTTAATATTTCTAAGTACCTCTTCAGGCTTTTACTCCATATCACATAGGGATTAAGGGTCACACCAACTGAATGGGAGAATCTCTGCCTTGCCAGAGCGACGCATTAGCAGAGAATGTGAGCCGGCGTTTCATCCTCCAGCTCACAGAAACGACAAATTTGAGTGTCGGATAGATTTATCTTACTTGGGTGATATCGTAGACTATAGTGTCCCGTAAAGTACCCAGTGAGAGTTCGTAGGCCTCCCTGCTTAGATTAATGAGTTTGACTGATAATTTCGTTGCCAGAAATATAAACAGTTTGACCTGTCTTTGCCCTGGACAGTCCGTCCAGTGACGTGAATTGTTTTCTTTAACAGTTACTTAAGGTTTCCCTGGTGTGTGCTTTTGTGAGTCCATAAAAGGGCTCTGAACCATAGAATGCTGCTGTAGCACCCTGGTTTTGCTAGGTAATCTGCATGTTCATTACCTTCATGTCCCTGAGGTTCGGGACCAAACCTAACAAAACCATGTTTTTGGCTCCCAGGTCATTAAAGATTTCAATGCAGTCATCCCTCTTCGACTTTACCTTTCTTTTGTTTCTTGTTTTCCTTGCCTTTTCATTTGTGTCCGCTTCCGAAACAGCAGCGAAAATATAAAGAAGTATTTAAAGCAGGGAAGATAATTAGTTCATTTTGTTTTGTTGTTTCGGACAGTGGAGTACCTGATGTATATTGGAACGATTTCCGTCAGGTTTCAGCCGGTTTCAGCGTTGCGTCATCATTAGTGTCCTTTATTTCTTTTGTTTTTCTTTTTCAACTTTTTGTTTGTCTTTTCTTTGTTCTCCTAGCAAATCCTTTCATTTTCTGTTCTTTCATTTGGTGCTTGAGTCGAATTGATTAGTTAAGCTTAACTTGTTTCCCAAAAAGCGACGAGTTATTGGCTGTATTTGCCCCGTGGGCCAAGATGCTAACACATCAAAAGTAATTAATCATTTAAATTGCAAATTGCATCGAAATAAGTCATTACTCATGGCAAATTGACAGATCTGGTTCAACCCACTGTACAAGCCTAGCGACCAAACAAGTTTTAAAACTTTGAACTTCAATTGCAATCCAATACGTCAATATGCTAAAGCCGTGCAACATTCTAGCACCCCTTACCCTCCACTTGCATACATTACCTTCCGCATTAGGTGCATTTACTAGCTACATAAGAAAATAAATGTAATTATTTAGTAGAAGTACCAGTAAAACGCGTTTGAGTGTTAGAAAACAGTTAACGAAAGTGAAATAGTATGCGCAAGCTTGGCTTACAAGGTTGCCACCTATTTTAATGTTTATACCTTTAATGAAAATGAAACGGTATATTAACTTTGTCACGAATCTGTAAATTATAAGTCCTTAAAGGAAATAGAAAAACCCGATCCCGCAATCGATGATGATGGAATATATGTCCCCCCCTCCCGATTATGACGAAGTTAGAATAGCAATAACCAGTTATCCGTGGGCGTGATGGTTGCCTGCGGAGCTATTCAAGTACGGCGGCGAGGAGTTGGTAAGGCGCATGCAGCAACTTCTTAGCAAAATATGGGCGGACGAGTTCATGCCCGACGGTTGGAATCTAAGTGTTCTTTGCCCAGTCCACAAGAAGTAGGGATACTGCAAAATGCTCAACTATCATTGAATCAGCCTCTTAATATCGCATATAAGGTCAAGTGTATTGTGCGAAAGATTGAAGTCCACCGTGAACCGGCTGATTGGACCTCATCAGTGCGGCTTCAGAACTGGTAAATCTACCATCGACCAGATTTCCACATTGCGCCAAATCTTGGAAAAACCCGTGAAAAGAGAATCGACACACATCACCTCTTCGTCGACTTTAAAGCCGCCTTCGACAGCACGAAAAGGAGCTGCTATATGCCGCTATGTCTGAATTTGGTTTTCCCGCAAAACTTATACGGCTGTGCAAATTGACGTTGAGCAACACCATCAGCTCAGTCAGAATTGGAAAGGACCTCTCCGAGCCGTTCGAAACTAAACGAGGTTTCAGACAGGGTGACCCCTATCGTGCGATTTCTTTAATTTGATGCTGGAGAAAATTATACTAGCTGCAGAACTTAACTGCACTGGAACAATATACTATAAAAGCGTGCAATTACTGGCATATGCTGATGACATTGATATCATCGGCCTAATCACCCGCGCTGTTAGTTCTGCTTACTCCAAACTGGAAAAAGAAGCGGTAAAGATGGGTTTGATGGTGAATGAGGACAAACGAATACCTGCTGTCATCGAGCAAAGAGTCAGCGATACGCGCCTTGGCAACCACGCTACTGTTGGCAGCCATAATTTCGAAATAGTAAAAGACTTCGTTTATTTGTGAACCAGCATCAACACTAGCAACAACATCAGCACTGAAATCCAGCGAAGAATCAATCTTGCCAATAAATGCTACTTTGGACTAGGTAGGCATTGAAAAGTAAAGTCCTCTCTCGGCGAACGAAAATCATACTCTACAAGTCACTTATCGTACCCGTCCTGCTATATGGGGCAGAAGCATGGACCATGACAACAGCAGATGAAGCGGCTTTGGGAGTGTTCGAGAGAAAAGTTCTTCGAAAGATTTATGGACCTCTACGCGTTGGCGATGGCGAGTACCGAAGAAGATTTAATGATGAGCTGTACGAGCTATACGCAGACATCAACATAGTCCAGCGAATTAAAACGCAGCGGCTGCGCTGGCTAGGCCATGTTATGCGAATGAAAGATGATGCTCCGGCCAAGAAAGTATTTCTGTCGGAAACCCGCCTTTGGAAGCAGAGGTAGAGGGCGGCCCCCACTCCGTTGGAAGGACCAGGTGGAAAACGATTTAAACTCCCTTGGTGTGACCAATTGGCGCCGGTTGGCGGAGCGAAGGAGCGACTGGCGCCTTGTTGGACGGCCATAACCGTTTAGACAGTTAAGCGCCAATTAAGTAAGTAAGTAAAGGAAAATAGATAGACCCGCCAATAAGTATACCGAAATGATCAGGATGAAGAGCTGAGTTGGTTTAGCCATGTCCGTCTTTCTGTTTGTATGCAAACTAGTCCCTCAATTTTTGAGATTTTTTGCTAAAATGTGGAGAGCGGTTATATTAATTGTCCGATTAGACATTTGTCGGAACCTGCCGGATCGGACCACTATAGCATATATCCCACATACAACCGATTTTTCAGAAAAGAGGATTTTTGTCATATCTTCCTCAATTTATCAGATTGAAGCTTCAATCTTCACCATATGCTTTCGTACATTGCATATATTGTTGTCTGAAAAAATGGATGAGATCGGTTTTATATATAGCACACATCCACCACAACCGATTGTTCAGATAACAAACTTTTCATAATTTCTGAAACAACGACTAACAGCAGCCGCTGAATATGTATGGGTCTGTCTCACCGACAGTATGGGTTCCGCATAGGGCCACCCCACAATAGACGCCATAGCCGAAGTTATTGTGAGGCTGTGAGAAAAGCTGGACCAGTTGTCTTATTAGTCATGGTGCACATTAAAAATGATTTTAACACCGTCAAGTAGGACGACATACTCAACGCGCTAAAACACTTGGCTCTCATGCGAAACAGACTAGGAAGAGTTAAGGATAATAAGCGGAGCAACCCAGGGACCGGTATTAGGTCTTGAACTCTGAAATGCTATGAATGACAGCATTCTTTACTCGCATATGCCAGGAAGCACCTTTCTTTTCACTTTCGCAGATTACGTGGCAGCACTGCAAGCCGGCAGAGCAAAAATTAAATCAATTAATGTGCAGTATAAATAGACGGATGAATTGCCGTGGACTTGAACTAGCGACAGCGAAAGCTGAGATCGCGATTCTCACGTACCGACGAATTCCAAGTAATTGTAAAACGCAGCTCCACGAAATACCTTGGGGTTAAGGCTAGATAGCAAAATTAAACTTCTCAGCACACTTTCAGGGGCCCTGCGAGAATATTGCGCAGACCGAAAGATACTTAGTACATTAAAGGCAAACATAAGCGATCCAATTCCATGTTTAAGTCAACTGCTTGCATCCATTTCAGATTTATTCTTTTGTACAGTGCAGAAATTTTGGAGAATGTAATGAGATTCCGAAAATAAAGAACATCTATTACCTCAGTCGCAAGAAGCGACTAAAATACCAGATTCAAGGGGCTGTGTAGCGCAACCCTTCGGTTCCGCCACCCAATTGTCAACCTCACCTATCCGTGGTGAATCCAGTTTCACTAACAAACGAGGCTCTGGCGACCACAAGCTCTTCATGGAACTTGGGGGTGGGGAGGGAGGGATGGCCTGCAGGTTTAATGTGGCCATATAAATTGTTCCCGAGATGGTCCGGCTAGCACCGGCTGCTGTGCTACCGGAACGTACCTGATCTGTATCCGGCAAAGGACCATCACATCGATAACACTCCCCAAAGCCTTCGGGAAAAACCTTATCGCTACAACAAATACACTACCTCGGTCCCACGCAGAGGGGTGCCGCAGCTGATATCCTTGTCGTTTCGATATGCCTTCTCGCTGAGGAAGGGAAATCAATTATCACCTCCACTCAGGGCGGAGATTTTGCTGCCACGCAGGTGTGTAGAAAATCTATGCGACGGATGGTAACAGTAATGGAGCGGCAGTGCTGCAGAAAGTAGACGAGAGAATTAACTGTATGGCCGCATGGGTAGTCGACTTCTAACCGACGCAGTCTTTGACTTGCCAAGTCTACTTCCGGGAATATCTCCACAAAATGGACAGGGTCTAAATACGCAGACCACGCACGCTACACCTTTTCAAATGCGATCCACTCACAAAGCAATGAAGAACGGTGAAGGTAACACTAAGCGATCCATTTCCGGACAATGCCATTTGGCCTGAAAAAGGGTCAGATGGTATATGGTCAGCATATACGTGAGGAATATTCTCCTTGCAAGTCGAGATGATGGTTGATTACCATGAGGAAGGCCAAAGAACTTACACGCCATGCTTCTACACCTGAAGTAAAAATTGCGCGGGACGTGGGAGATAACATTAAGTAGGGCAGAGTCTAACACTAGGAGATTCTCACTTCTACAGCGGGAAGCTCTTGTGAAATTTGGTACCTAGTACCGTGTGCTACATTGTATAGCATCACTAGGTGTTGCCACTGAGTATGTCTTTATTAGATTGAGAACTATTTGAATTTTTTAAACTTAATCGTGATGTACCAGTATTTCAAGTGAAATTCATTCTACGGCGCAAAGTTATTGATTCTTAACTATGTATTGTTACTAAATATACCTTTAGAAATTTGCCTTCTCTGTCAAACTAAGAACTTGTTTTGGAAACATGTAAACCTCGCTGTCAACAAGGAATTTCTAAAAGTGTTTCAATAAAAATATTTTTGCTTAGAGTTGCCACTTAACCTTAAGTATTTATGTGTATTTGGGTATATTGAGTAGTAGATAGCAGTATGGCTCAATAATCTGGAATCCGCGTTTTCAATGCCATAATGACAGGCTCGATTCATACAAATACAGTGTTTATTATTTGCCTTAAGGAATTTTCAAGAGATTATTTATTTAATCTTCCACCTTACACTAATCGATTAAACTTATCAATCTCCAACTCTTGCTAGTCGAAGGGAAATGCTAGGCGTAATATTTATGACTAATCTACGGAATTGATAGATTTCAAGCCCATCTCTTCTGAACGAATTGAACGTTAGTGTTCCCTGTCGAACTACGAGACATTAAACACCTCTTCTTTTAAAACAATGTAGAACGAATTTCGAACTTAACTAGCCTTTCTGGTATTTTTGCCAAGGTTATAACTCTCACTCAAACACATTTGATATGTCGGACTCCCTTTTTCTATAAAAAAAAGACTGTTTCTTATCTCCCTCAACCGTTAAAGCTGTATATGTTTGTTTCTATACTATTAATTTGGTTTTACCCTCAGCTGATGATATTTATACTGTAGCTGAGCAGTTTTGTATCTCGACGCTTGCCAAACCATTGTCCATCAATAACTCGGTAAAAAAAAATATATATATCCTGCCCTAAATTTGGCCTATCTGCATACATTTTTAATAAGCTTTTTCCGTCTGACTCTGCCCTCCCCCCTCATCACTTTTTCCTAATCCTTTTATTCACTCCTCCCTCCGTCTTTTTCGCTTCATCTATCTCCATCTTCGTCTCATTCTATCTCTTTCTCAATCTCCTTCCCTCTTTTCTCTTCTCTCAATTCCTTCTCATTCTTCTGCATCCCTTATTGCCTGTCCTAGAGGGTGGTATGTACTTTAATCCAGTCCCACTCCGAGTCCTAATCCCAGTCCCAGTCCGTCTCTGGATAATATATTACTCTGTACCAAAGCACTCATCAACAGCTTTCATTTGATATCCATACTGTATAAACACTGTCTAGGCATTCACTGGCCCACGTTTTGGCCTATATCTCGAGACCCTAGTCACCCAGGGTATGAAAATTACCCTCTACACAATTAAGGCTTTCCTGAATTTAAAAAAATGTCATAGTACCTCTAAATCGCGGGCCCCTTCAGAACCTCTCGCCGGACCTGGTGATGTGCTATACTTGATATCATTCGCTATAATATTTTTTATTGATAAGCAGGTTGTTTAATTAAACACCAAGCAATTGCACGGAAGTATATCCGCACCACCTGAAAATAAGAGTGCCACTGCGTATACGTAACATTTTAATATTACGTATAACAAATAAAAAAACTGCAATATAATAATATTGCGACTATAAACTGAGATATAACCTATCCTATATTTCAGTTAGATCAACCTACATACGGGGTGCAAAACAACTTCAAAATCGATTCAGTAATTTAGGAGTCCATTAGCCTCAAACCTGTGACAAGTGTTTTTTATATATTAAGATAAATAATAAAATAAATAAATAAAAAAGTAATGAACGAGATTAGTCTGGTGTCATTGGGCCACTTGAGGGCAGAGCGCTGCCACAACACACAATTATTAGAAGAATTTCTGGGGAAGAGCAGTCATTCTGAGCTAAGCTTGATCTTGCAGTAACATTGCAGCACTCGTCATAAACAAATTGAAACATGTTGATATTCTCTTCTGTATTTTTGGGCCTTTTACAGTACACATTTTGGTACAGAAAGGAAATGTGATATGGCAACCGTTTTGCAACGCATTCTGCTGCAATAGAAATCACGACAGCAATTGCAATAGATTAAAAAACAAAACTCAAGTGACAATAGCTAACTATAAAAGCGACGACATGCATGAACAACATCATTAAAATATTAATTTCTGTCTTAATTGCAAGTACCAACGCAACGTTACAAGCGCAAATATGTTGAATTTTTATAAATTGGTAAGGACATAGTACGAGAATGTTTATCTTACGAAATTTTAACTCCTTATGCGTTTTCAACTTCTTTTTTTAAAATCTATCTAAATTTTCTCTTTCACAGTTTGTGGTGTTCGCTGCCCTGTTGAGCTTTGCCGCTGCACGTCCCAGCCTCCTGGTTGCACCAGCTGCTGTTTCACATCAGAGCATCACACAAATTCATGGTTCGCATTATCCTTTAGTTGTTGGTGCGCCATACGTCACAGCAGTGCATCCAATTTATACACACCCCATCATTCACCATCCTCATCATGTTGTTATTGGTTAAATCTTTTGGAGGTTGTAATCGAAGCGGCTAGGATTAATTGAAAGGCGACTGGACTTTTCTATTAAGTAAATACTCAGCACCTGCTACAATATTCTTCATTGGACGCAATTCACATTTGACTTAAAGTGTTCAAACATTAAATTTTCCTATTCTTTTAGCGCTCGTTGCGTTGCAGTGCATTTTGGATATGTTCAATTTTTTTTATAAATACATTTTTTTAATTATTTTTATAAGGATATGATACAAAAAATAAACTTTTTTTTTAAGATTTCTCAAAAAATTTAGAGCGATAACAAAATGTAATCTTTGAAAATTTTTTAATTAGTAAAGTGCTCTGTTTGATAAGGGAGTGACTTTTTGTAATTGGATATGGTGGTGGTATGAGATTTAAATCCTGGGATCTGGCCGCGATAGCAGGCATCGATATTGGAAAACGCTGAGAAAGCTCAGTGTATGAATGGGGTCCGGCCACAATATGAACTTCTCAAAGAATAATCTTTTTGGGTTGAACATCCACAGTTTCTATTCACTTTCTCTGAAGGGTTAAGATCTAGGTTTTAAAAAATGTCAATGTGATGCTAACACCGAAGGCAGTCAAGGTGAAACAAATGAATTGCATGCATGGGAAAGTTCAACGCCCTCGGCTGCAAAGGCTTTAGCTCCAACATTAGTTTGATAACATCGATGCAAGCTATAGAATATCTTTGGGGATTTGGTACTAAAGGGGTTGTGTAGGGCAACTAATTCTCAACTGCCTATTTGGAAGGTGACGCAAGTTTTTAATGGAAAGAGGGGCTGTGTGCTCTATAAGGTTATATCAAATCGTTTCCGCGATGTTCGCGCCAACATGATATTCGCGCCAACACTTTGATGGTGCTGTTTTCCGGAACATACAGCAGATCATCAACACCAAGACCTTCGACGATTCTCCTTATCGAAGAAGAAGAAGCAGAAGAAGAAGATAGAATTATCTCACTACAGGAACAAATGAAAGTATAGCAGGCTTTCTCCGTTCCTTTTTCACGGACAGATACAAAAGGGTATGTGAAATGCGGCCCCCGGACTAAAAAAGAGTAATTCAGTCCGGGATCTTCGCTATCCAGGCGATATGTCAAGAACATACCGGATCAATATCAGGCAAAGGATTATCAACATCAATAAAACTTCCAAAGGCCTTCGGGGATTCTCCTATCGAAGAAGAAGAAGCAGAAGAAGAAGATAGAATTATCTCTACTACAAGGAACGAATGGAAATAGAGCAGGCTTTCTCAGAATCTGGGCTTTCCCGTGTTACGGACGGACACAAAAGGGCATGTGAAATGCGGCCTCGGACTAAGGAAGAGTATTCGCGATATGTGAAATATAAGTGGGTCCAAAAGGTATCGAAAACAGTGAAATATGCAATTTTTCGGGCGCTCAGATCGGTAACGACTACAAAAAGTATAATTGATTGTAAACCTGGCAAGTTGACAGGCATTTCTCAAAGCTTAGGGCCGGGACTTGTGACATGCAGCGATCAGTCTTTGATGTCACAAATGCGGAGATTTTTTGCGATCCTGGAACTTGTCAGGAGATGGATATCTCAGTAATTTCTTTACGAGGTCAATAATAGATCAAAGCTTTTGCAATACTGTAGAGTTTGCAATCTTCAGTCTTTCTTAGGATGAATAAAATGGCTTTATTTAAACTAGTTTGCGAAGTCACGAGGCATGAAGGCTTCAAACTGCACGGATAGTGTTGGAATACACTACCTTACATCATAGCTGTAATATCCTCAGCAGAGTTAACGACGGCGCACCAACTGAGCGAATTCCCGAGCGTACTGTCGATTTTCCCAAGCCGCAGATCGTCAACAATTTCTTTAACTCTGCGAGAGGGATACATAAGACATGGATTATCATAGTACATTCGTCAGTCTTCTCACAATATATAATATTTTGCATTGGTCAATTGGAGTCACATGCGACTCACCACACAGATGAACTAAGCAACCAAAACGAGTTACCATAATCTCATCTGCAGATGATTGCTCGATAATGACAACTGGCACTTCAAGCTGCCAACAGTACTAAAATCCTCACCCAAAACCCCCAATATCACCTGACTTCATCAGCATAAAAATATGCCGACCGAACCAAAAACATATTATTTCACGAAGGTGCATGCCTACCAGAATACCGTGCTCGAAACTCTCATGTTATATTTCCTAATGACGAGAAGAAATCAGCTTCACAATAAACCACAAGTGCTTAAAGTTAAATATCACGGTAATGCTTATCAGGTAAGCCCTTCTGGGTGTCACTTTGTGGGACAACCTAAATGACAACTGAACAATGTAGAAAGTTCTAGAATTAAGTGGATTAGTATGTATCAATGCTTCTCTCTCCAGTGACGCTTTCAGCATAAACTGTGAAGGCATTGCCAGCATAGAAATCTAAAGCAGAATCACTATTGTCAACAATTTCTACTTTCAATAGCGTAGGACAGTAAAAAAAAGTAACTCTTCCATTTTATCTTCCTGCTTGGGGAGAAAAGTTCTCTGGAAGTTGTATGGTCCTTGCCGTGATATTAACGGTGTTTGTGCGATTTTGATCTCACTAGATGCTTCCGATTGGTTGCATTTATCGAAAAGCCGTGATGAGTCATTTTTTAAGTAATACGAACGTGGCCAAATGGCCACGTAGTAATCATAATCTGGTCACAACTAAATTTCTCAAAATGCGTGAACAACACCTAACTGAAATAATATCAGACATTTTCTGAACATACATGATTTCCCCAAAATGTCACAAAATATTGTTACTATATTAGCAAAACTAAGGGATGCTAAGCAGCGCCTTGCATGCACATCCATAGATCAATCATTATGTATCTCACATAAACGAACCAATCATTATGTCTACACATATGTAGTACACGCAGCTGAGACCAACGCACAAGCAATCTTTTCTGAATAGCTCCTAAAGGTATTGAAATTGTGATTGAGGGAGTGTCGCTCACACATACAAGCGCATGGGGTATGAGAGAAGCCTATAAAAATTATACTTCTGTAGTTGTAGCTGAGAAATTTATAACTAGTAAAATTCCTGGAAGCGCCTAGAAGGATGCCACGAGGAATCACAGAGTATAAAGCATCAGCGGTAGAGGCGCTATGGCAGTTTCAGTAAGCACCTTATCTGTCGGGCATAGATCAGTTATCAGTCAGTTTGGTTATTAGCCAGCTAGTTGCAAAGTATAAGTGTTATTGTGAAGTACTTTCATAAAGGCCATTTGTTCCATTATTCAATATTGGAGTTATTTATTCACAGTATAGCGATACGGAACTTAGCAAAAGGGCAAATAAGAGGATTTGCAGTAAATTCGCTACAATAATGTAACGTAAGTAAATGCATCTGTGTGTGGCATCTCTCTGGGCTGCCTTATATATGTGTATACTTGATTTGATTATTGACGTAAATACTGCTTAGCATGGCCTTAGTGATGGTATAGCTTAGTGATGCTATATCCGTGACAATATATATCTTGCTAATTCTAATATGTAAGTGGTGCTAATCGAAGAAATTTTTCAACGAATGATGATAGTTCATCAAATAGACTGTCAATGAGGATTTATATGGAAAAGAACATAGTACTCACGACTTCCGTGACATATATAAATTCTACAAATTCTGCACGTGCTCGAGATTTTTGTCAGCATATAATAAAAAATTTTGGGCAAGTCTATAATAAGTTGGATATGAAAAATAACTATTCCTGGGATTACTTGTTTTATTGCAAATGTTTTGGTAAGTGAGTCACAACCACGGTGTGCCACAGCATGTGACCAAAAATGGTCCAAAACTCCAAAAAAGGGCCAATTTATTTTTTCTTATTTTATTGATCACAAACAATGTAATTAATAAATGTATATAATAATAACAAAAAGTGCTTAAATTCCATTGCACTGTTAAACAAATTTGAAATACATTTTCATCACATATAGGTGATTCTTCAGTCTTATACACATATTTATATTAAAATATTTAGGAGTTCAAAGTTTTCCATACAAATACTTATTTTGGTAGGTATCTGCCACAATACTTCGATGTGGTTATAACAAAATTGACAATTCGTCTATTAAATATATATGATTATAAAATCACAAACCGCCATCTTTACGAAAAAACTTCCGAACGAAATCCCGTCGAAGTACAAGGTGAGATCAGGTTCTCGGTAAACGCCTCTCTTTCTTGCGAAGGAACTCCGCTACATCTGGCATGGATCATATAAAGCTGTACCTACTCCATTCAGTGCCACAAACATTCTCGAGTTCATGGTCTCATCTGAAGTTGACAGTCGGTGGTTTGATTTAATTTGATTATAATGAGTAAATCACTTTCTCAACAATCATGGAGTGAGGTGAAGTGACCAGTAAAGAGCACAACAATTTTCTGCAAAATCCCACATGTCACTGGTATCAGTCAAGCAGCTTATGCGACATTTTTGCACCTCAGTCTGAAGTATCGAGATCTCTGATTTCTTGGATTGCTGGCCAACAATCGCAAACATTTGATGAAAAGTCGCACACTTTTTCTTCGCCAAAAATGGTTTCGACCAAGAATAGACCCTCTTGAATCAGTTCTGCTGTGGTTTTCGCCATTAGAAATGTAGAAAATCTTTTGATCAGCTCATTTTCTTCAATGTTGAGACGATGTCAATAAAATTGATGAACGCTCATATTATTTCGACTCGGAGTGCCGTCCATGATCGGGTGCCTGTTGTGCGCGAGAATGCGATACTGGTGTTCGAGGAGATATTTTTCTTTTGGCCCCCTAGTGAAAAATCCTTAAAACATGCCCTGGTGATGACTGGTATGATTTGCTAATCAACGGTCAAAATCTCTTCGGAGGTTAGCTTTAATTAATGACGATATCAGCAAACTATGCGAAAGTATTTTTCTGATAGCGGCGCCGGGATGGCGAATCAAATCTTTCCTTACTAGTACAGAAAAGGGTGGTCACAATCTAGGCTGTCTCATATTAATGTGGTTTTACCTTAATTAACGCCAACCGAACTGCGGTAGTGAAAGATTTACATTTAAAGAATCTTTCTGTCAGGTGGATAATTTTTATTGTAACGTATTTCAGACGAGAAAGCAAATATCGATACTGAACAAAGTTAAACATCTCTAATACTATGGTCAAACAGAAAAATAAATTGAGGAAATTTCGATTTGCTAATTGATGCTGTTCATACAACTCGATTTAGCTTACACAATAGTACTTTGATAGCTGTTGGCTCATCTCTACATCAAGACCTACCTTTGATTTCAGACTCTTCAAAATGACACGTACATTATTGAGGCGGATAATGAACTGGATGAAACATAAACTTTGAAATTTTTGTGTGTTGTGAGAAAATGTGTGCATGTTTGGGTTTCATTTGTGAGTTGTGCCATCTACTTTGACAATCCCTACTCAGTGAAATGAAAGACGATAAATCAGCTGTCTGTAGATGAGCCTAAACACCTATATAGTTCATAGCCATGCGTACTGTACGTTGAAGATATACTCAATAAACACACTTTACAATGTGTTGCATTTGCATGTTTGGAACAGATTTATTATGCTGCAACTCTTATCGCTTTAGATAGCATTGTGGCAATTTATTATTACAATTTATATATGACAAATTTGTCGTAATCATTGGCCAGATAGTAGAAATTGCCAATCTCGTGTCCGTGTTCGACTTACTATACTGTTTCAAGAAAGCATTTATTCCGTGGCATAGTTCAAACCTTTCCAAAATGGACATTTGTGATACAAAGTCTTGAGCATTCGCGTTACATAACTGGGCATACCTCAATGTAGAATCGTATACTTATATTCAAAAAGCGTGCCTAAAAATATGCTTCAAATGCTCGCAGTATATGCGGATGTGCTCGTATTAAACAGTGGCTCGAATGCCTAATATTAGGCAAAATATTTATAGCTTTTGATACTAACACACGGGTATGTACATAAATATATCATCTACAACTATATGCATATGTATAGATATGTATTTATATGTATATTATCCAAACATGTGTATATGCATTCCGAAAACTATATACAAATCTGCTCCGGTTTTTTATTTCTTATGAGCTTTGCAAGCTCATACTTTTCCGCTTCATCATCTGATAGAAGATATAAGAAATATAAGAAATTTATCTCGGTATAAATGGAGAATTTAAGAATGTTTATACATAGGCAGTTATTGCATTCCTCCAACAAATGGCGCTGAGGCCGGTACTGACTGCATGGAGCAACTCAAGGGACCTTTAATGAGAATCTGGGAAGGTATGCATAATTAAGTATTCGCGGACGGACACTTTCAAGGGAGATAACGTAGGCGGTAAACACCTATTTATAGTATTGAAAATTATAACCTATCCAAGTCATCGCTTACAGTGTTGCATAGTTTTAATAGTAACCTACAAGCTCTATGAACTGTAAACTAACGCTTGCATACTGCACTGATACTCATAGAGGAAAGGTTTGGTATAGCAGCCTTAAAGTAGAACCAATCAAACGAAAATTATTTTATTCAGTTGGTGTATCATAGGCCACTACTCTTAGACAGAGTTAAGCTCAAACCTGTCTGCCTGTAGACCACTAAGTAGGGAGGAAGGAGAAGCATTTAATTATTTCGGAATATTCCAAGCACTTGAAAAAATAGCATTATCTGCGGGATAGGTAGAGGTCAACAGAGGCCGACACTTCGCTGCACATCCTTAAAGGTTTTTGAGGCTATGCGCAAACTTGTACCGATAGCGCCATCAGATTTGGATTTGCCGATATTCTGTACATTACATTTGAAAATAACGTGGGATGGCCACACTTTTCCTACATTTAAGTGCCGCATTTTTCGATTGCTGAACAATATTTTCTCATACTATCAATTTTCTGCCTCATTCACTTTAAGGGGTATAGTCTCTGTCAAAATAACTTGGATTCGGTAGGTTGACAGAGCGGACATGGGAGTTTCATACACATCAATCCGACGACATTCTTTTCTTTGTGAATGACATCGTTGAGTTCTTGTTTTTCCTCTTGTAGTGGTATGGGGCCTACCCCAAGGTTTGGGGAGTTGTATCTATATTGGTTGCCTTTTTTTGGCTACAGATCTTGTACATTCCGCGGAAAACTACTATTAGGGACTAGCCCGACCGTTTCGGGCAACGACTTGATATATCAACATTGAACCTTTCTGTTCGCCCACGCCCATCTTCCTGCGATGAAGTTGGGTTGTCAGATACCCGCCTGATATGTTTATAGGACTCTTTACGAGTAGCTGAGGCTGATGGTTGGGTTGGAGAAGATATACAATTGAGCTGACAGCCCCTTACAATGGTTGTTTTACACAACCCATTAAATTCCTCTTCGTTGAATTCCTTGTAAGGATACATTCATCCAATATTAAAAGTAGTTATTCAACTGATTGCATGCTCGAAGATTCGAGGGGTCAAACCAAGCGTTTTTGCAGCAGTCGGGCCAGTCGCAAAATTTTCTAGTAGCGGAGCGTAGAGGATTTATATCTGGCAAAGGACTGGCTATATCAACAATACTACCATCATCGTTTGTCACCGTCACCTCCTTTTGTAGCAGTGTATCTTCCTCATCCAAAGTTGTGATTAATCACAAATTCCTCTAACGAAAGTTCGAGAAACCTGCGCTGTGTGAACTATGGGGCATGCAATTGAAAAAATTGTTGGTTTCATGTGGAGACACGTTACATTCATGACATACATTACTAATATGGGAGTTGATTGTGGATAGGTAAGATTTAACCCGTTACAGTAACCAGATTGAAGTTAAATTAGAGTGACGCGCGTCTCCCTAGTGAGATTGCTTTCCTCTTCTGCAAGTTCAGTGTATTTAAATTTAAGAACGGGATCCACGAAGCAATTCCTGGTATATTGGTACGACGCCTTTCTATGGATATAACTGAAGACCTACTTTTAGTTTTCTTCTACATACAGCTATGTCCTCAGGTGCCATATTTCCTCCAAATGTTTGCGGAGATGACCTCTTAAGTCCCTGGGAGATGGAGCTGTTTCACTCAAATGTCTGTTGAGATGCCCAGGTGTCTGGGTATTCAACTGAAACTGTTTGTTTAGTATTTCATTTCCCTCCCTCTTAGAGCGGTGTTTTGACAAGTCTGTGTTTTCTTGCAGTGTGTAACCTTTAGGCTCAGAGACCGTATGGGACACTTGTAGCGTGCATGCGGCCGACAAATCGCTCTGTAAGTGGTAATGAGCGTCTCTTTGACCTATTACAATATCCAGACCCAACATTTTCTAGAGTAACGTGCGCCTCCCTGGGAAGTCTGCTTTCCTCTTCGCTGAGTTTCGGATATTGCATTGTGCGATTTGGGCTCACTGGGCATTTATCGGTTTAAGACTTGGTTGACTTTTTGTGGTTAAGTTTCAAGGCATGTTTTCGCTCATCTGGCTCGAATGGCTGAATTCTGCAGAGGATCTTGTTGGTAAACGTCATTGTGAAAGAATGGGTGTATGAGTACAGGGAGGTGGATGACATCCGTTACTCTCTTCACTGCAAATATGTTTTAGTATGAAAGAAACAAAAGCTCTTTCATTTCTGTACAAATATGGGCATTAGGGCGATCATCGCTGTTGGTTCCCATTAATTCTTTTAATAAATATTCAGGAGACCTGTGAGTGAAGCTGCAACTGCCTCAACGTGAACTATACGGGTTTTATCTTCAGAATTTTCAAAGTTCCCGCCACAACTAACATCGGGGCTCCAATATGAAAGCACTCTTAGGCAGCGTGGCTGTTCGAAAAATATCATTGCGTAAGTGCTGATTCTGAACTCTGCTCTCTCTCTTTCGCCAGGGGAAGAATCCGGAAAGAGCCGCCTACTAACTTCACCCTAACCTTGTTTAATAAAACTAAACATTTTCTTATTATCCAAATTTTATTTAAAGCAGAAACACTTGCATAAATTAGAGTCAACATATAACTTTTTGATATATAATCTAATGATGCACCGAATATACCACTGGATGTGAAACAATGCTCTTAACAACAGGTGCAGAATGTACCGTATGCACCACCGGAACGCTGTGCACAACCGGAGCAGCATGAAAGACTGGAACGCTGTGCACGACGGGAGCAGAGTGAATTGTTGTCTTGACGCCATGAGCCAATACGGGTTCAACGACAGTTTTACCATGATGCACCTGAGTGATGCTCTGATGTGAGACAGCCGATGGGACGTTATGCACAACAGAACCAACTTTAGTTAAAACTGGTTCATGGACGACATGATGAGTAGTGATGAGACCAGCGTTTACAGAGACGGCGGCGGCGAACAAGCAAACGAGCGCGAACTGTAAAGGATTATTACAAAAATGTTTAATAATTGTAAACTAAATAGTTTTTTTTATGCTTTTCTTACGTATTTGAACATTTTTGAAATTTGTTTTCGAAATATTTTTTGTTGTATGTTGAGCAAGTAAACGATCGCTTTGTACTGATATAAGATGCTGCATTTCAGTCAGCTTTTATACAAAAATCTCATTAATTTAAGTGTAAATGGAGTAACTGATAATTTGATGTGGTCATTACAGAAAATAAAAACAAAAAATAAAATTTTCTTCGTATGCGTGTGTAAAATTCTGAGCTCAGTGGCTTCAAGCGCATGCGTCTAGTTTTAAATTTAAAAACTCATTCATCAATTACGTTAAGGCGCAACAATAACAAAGATGAATAGTTAAGTTGCTGCGTGAACGAGATATTGAACTTAAGCGGCTGCTATTCGCTGAGGCACTTCTGTCTTCCGTCATCACACCTACACAGGTTTTTGTTGGCATAAAAAAAGTAACCAAATTAATAACAAAATCAAGTACTTCGTTTTTTGTTTTGGTACTTTGGTTCAGTTACATAATTTACATAATTATTAATTTCCTATGCGTTGCAAGATTTTTCGAACACTGCAACAGATTTTACTGCATCTTCAGTAAGTTGCATAATATAAAAGCAGCACGAAGTTGTTCTTTAAGCATCATAAGTCTTGGCGAATTCAACGCATCAACAACTCCTTTCAATAACAATACAACAATAAAAATGTCCAAATCCGTAAGTTAATATACACAAAATAAAAACCAAACTTTTTCCGGCATTAATAAAAAATTATTCACTTAGAACACCATCATCTTAGCTGCCATCTGTCTCATCGCCATCGCTACCACAGCCTCTGCTGGTCTCATCACCACGCATCATGTCGTGCATGAACCTGTCCTCACAAGGTGGGTTCTGTAGTACACAGCGTCCCATCAGCCGTTTCACATCAGAGCATCACACAGGTGCATCATGGTAAAACTGTTGTTGAACCAGTGCTGGCTCATGGCGTCAAGACAACAATTCATTCTGCTCCAGTTGTACACAGCGTTCCAGTGGTGCACAATTTGCCTGTGGTGCAATCTTCTGTTTCGCATCCAGTGTTCTACTCGGTGCATCATTAGATCAAGTTGGGTTTTTCTATGATTTAAGGATATAATAACTGTTTTTGTTTTAAATAAACTTTGGAATTTAAAAGAACTTTTTGGCGTTTTAACTTATGATTGCTGTCCCAGCGAATTTTCACCCTGTGAGACTCAGATAAATACTGTCTCTATCCCAGGGCATTTTTCTCTGCCTGTTTGTTTATTTAGAGGATGTAGTGCGAGCCATCTTTTGCATGCCGAGGAACGCCAGGAACCTTAAAATCCTATGTCGGTAAATTCGGGCTCAGTCGCTGTGGAAGAAGCAAAGCATTTTCTCAATTCATCACGATTTGCTTTTTTATGGTGCGAATTTGTACTCTATGCACCAACTCAAGCCGTGCCCTCTTGTCTTTCTTTTTGAGACTAGGAACAACTCCTTGATACCACTTCAAAGTGGCGCTTCATCAATTTAAAATTTAACGGTGAGCACGGTTCTTTCAGTAATATACATTTTACAGATCTCCACCTCTTAGTAACCTAATGGATTGATACGGTCAATCAACGAAACAATTATGGACCTTTTCTCTTTCTTCTCAATCTCTCTGAAGCAGCCGCAGACTCAACGTTTTCCGCCTTTAGCCTCATCGAGAAAACCGGAGTATTGATGTTATCTTCTAAATCGTCAATTAATTTTTTTCAATTTTGTTAATAATTATAATATCAACACCTGTATTGTGAATCTTAAAAACTACTTGAGAAGAATTGATACTCGTACCGTAAGAGAATAAATCTGAAATGAAATTATGTATGATAGTGGGTTTTATTAACCAATAATCATCTGCCTAGTTTAAAGTTGCAAGACAACGAAGTTTGACTTGACAAAACGGGTCAACAATGTATTCAGATGTAACTTCCATCTCTTTGTGAACAATAACCGGCGCTAACCCTTTTGATCTTAGGCATATTAATACGCAGATAGGATTTTAAACTCTTCAGCACAGCAAAGCCCCTCAGCTATTGCAGAAGTTGTAGTTGTTGTTGTATTAACGACGAAGACACTCCCCCAAAGCTTTGGGGAATGTTATCGATGTTGATGGTCCTTTGCCGGATATAGATCCTGTACGTTCTGGTAACAAAACACCATTAAGGTACTAGGCCAGTCATCTCGGGAACGATTTTTATGACCACCTTCTAGGCCATACCGCCCTCCTCACCCCCTAGTTCCATGAGGAACTTGGGGTGGCCAGAGCCTCGCCTGCTAAATATGTGTATGATATATCCATATTTGTAACAGGATCCCCTCGCGTATGTGAGGTTGACAATTATTGCGGAAGCTTTGAAGCTATAAAGTTTTGTATTGCGCTTATCAGCCCCTTGAATCCCTGTCTGTTGTAGAAGTTTCGGGAAGCACCGAGAATATTTGTATCAACGTTGAAACGTACGGAGAAGAGCAATTCAAGTCACCCAAATTCATGACGTAAAAAGCCTCAAATTTAGATTGGGCTGTATTGAACTTTGCTCTCTTTTAACTCTTGTGTCACCTGATGACTTCTTTTCTTTCTTGTTTCGAGTGAACACTTAGCGAGATTGGCAAGGTAGGCACAATCTGATGATATCTGAATTGCTGGTGCCTCTCGTAGTCTACCACCCGTAAGGACTGGAGCAATGACACCTTTAAAAGTTTGTAGGTAGATAAGAAACTCAATTTTTTATCGCACTCACGAGCTGCGTTGCTTCTAATGATGTACCGCTGTCTCTATTGTTTTTCAGCGCATCTAAGGCTTCAACAATGTAAGGCCGCACTTCAGCAAATGCGTAAAAATCCATCTTTTTCGACTCTGCGGGTAGAGCAAAGAGTTTTAATCAAATTCTCTTCGATTCTGCAGCTCCGTTGTGGATTTCATCTTGCAAAAGCCTTGGAACACGTTCCGAATATCATTTTAGGCGCGAATATTTATTTATTGACTAAAACTTTGCGTATAGATTTCTAAGAGTTAGTTTTTCATACATCAATGCTTGGAAAATTGCAGTTTCAATAAGATTGGACCAGAGATATAAGAGTGTTAGACGTGTAGTTTCCACATTTTAATAGAAAAGATGATAGGAGTGGGACATACTACATTGGCTATGTTGGGGATGATTCTGGATAAGTAAGAGTTTAACTTATTACAGTATGCAGATCGAGCTCTCCCTGGGGAGGTTACTTTCCTCTACTGCGCGTTAAGCGTTTTGTATTATGAATGAAGTTCACCGGATAATCATTGGCATAGTGGTGCGACACTTTTATATGCATGTTTCTAAGGGCCTTGTAATGATTCTCTTTTTTAAACAGCTGAGTTCTTAAGTTCCGGATTTCTTAAAAGTGCTTACGGAGATGAGTTTTTAAGTTACTGGTAGGCAGCACCTCTTCAATCAGATGCCGGTTGGTGTGTCCAGGTTTCTAGGGTATTCTACAGAAACTGTTTATTCAGCATTTCATTTCTTTTTTATGAAGAGGCTAAAAAGTAATGGACCCAAATGGCTGCCCCCAGGCACACCAGAATTTATTTCTATCAACTCAGAGAGACTGTTTTGAACATTACTAGCTGAGTTCAATTTTCGAGATAGCTGCGAAGCCATAGTAATAAATTCTGCGGAAAACCCAGTAATTCAAGTTTATGAGTTAAAAACTCATGACTAACAGAGTCGAATGCTTTGCTGAAGTCGGTATAAATAAAATCGATTTGCTTATTGGATAAAACTCCATCCATATCTAGAGAAGTGATCTCAAATAAGTTGGTTATGGCTAATCTTCTAAGCACAAAACCATGTTGGCTGGATGATAATAAAGAACTACATAAATATTGAATTTGGCAGGTGATGATCTTTTCAAACATTTTTGGAGCAGCCGAAAGTTTAGCTATGCCCCTGTAATTATCAATATTGGACCTACTACCCTTCCTTATGTAAGGGAATAATAAATGATTGCTTCCAAATTGAAGGGAATAAAGAAGATTCCAGAGATAGTGTAAATAAATATGCGACGAGAAAAGTCTATTTAATGGTTTTTACCCCCTCAATTAAAAAATGATTTCCTTTGAAAGCAAACAATACAAATAGAATAGAAAAGAACAAGGACCAAAACAAATAAAACTAAAAGCAAATTAGTTGAAATATTTCGGGTGTAGAACATAATCCCGATTTATAGAATCCCGATTTATAGAATCCCGAAACACATAGTCCCGCCACGACCAATTCCCTACCATTCATTATCACGACAAGGCCACATCCCGACATAAAACCTTAGCAAATATACCGATGTGAATTGGGGTATCACACAATATGTCGGAAAAAATAAAAAAACCTCCATATTTTTCTTTTATTTGAGACGTCTCTGCAGAAGAACACTTACTCAATCCAACACCGCGTACATGATCTACAGTATTCCTGAGCAGCATACTCTGCTTGGGCCACACATTAAAAAACCTTTGATAATAACGAAATTTTAGTAAATTTTTATTGATTGTGTATTTTCGGGATTCTGAAAGTCGGGACTATAAGGTGCAGCCAAATATTCACTTCACATAAAACGGAAACAGAGGGTAGGAAATCATTATGGCATTTAACAATTTACGTCATCGCTTAAATAAAACCCCTTTTCAACAAATGATAATATTAAATGTTTGTAAATAAACAAAAGGTAATCAGCTCTTCGCTTAAGCCATGGGGTTTGTCATTTTCATTGTTTTCTGAGCCTAAGCGGTAGTTAGATACAATTAGGAAAGAAACTTTTGTATCATAGATAATTTACAAAAATACGTACTTAATCCAATTTATGTAAGTATATGTGTATGTATATATGAGTATACTATTTATACAGAATAACTATAGTAAGTACTATTGAGCAAGCGGACTTCATACAGATTATTTTCACTGCACATATGTACTCTTAGTCTAGCAAGGCCAAATTTGGGTGGCCAAGAAGATATTGTTCATTAAAATCTTAACAATTCATACATACACTTTGATCTTCCACCATAAGTGCGTCCATTATTATTTTATCAAAGAAATAAAAATGGTAAGAAAATCTTTAGCAACATGTTGCATCAACATGCAGCGCCGCATTATGTCTGATGATGAAAAAAGTGGTTGCAGGAAGAGTGGTGAAGAGTTACTCATTTTATAAGGATCAACATTTTCTTGGACACCAAACTCAGCATGCAAGTTGAAAAGAAATAAGACATGCTGGACCAAAGGTTTTTTTAGTAAAAAATTGCTGTAGGATGCCACTTTTCAGAAAAATATGACGGTTATTTTGATTTGAAATAATTCACTTTGTCTTTTTGTATTTTACGCTGTACAACAGAAGTATTGCAAAACAAGTAAGGAAGGCTAAGTTCGGGTGTAACATTAAATACTCAGCTAAGAGCTGTGGAGCCAAAATAAGGGAAAATCACCATGTAGGAAAATGAACCGAGGGTAACCCTGTAATGTGTTTGTACGATATGGGTATCAACTGAAAGGTGTTAATGAGTATTTTAAAAGGGAGTGGGCCTTAGTTCTATATATGGACGCCTTTTCGAGATATCGCCTTAAAGGTGGACCAGGGTGACTCTATAATGTGTTTGTACGATATGGGTATCAAATTAAAGGTATTAATGAGAGTTTTAAAAGGGATGGTGGTAGTTGTATATGTGAAGTCGTTTTCCAGATATCGACCAAAATGTGGACCAGGGTGACCCAGAACATCATCTGTTGGATACCGCTAATTTATTTATATATGTAATACCTGCCAAGATTTTAATGGGTGTTTTATTTCGCCCTGCAGAACTTTTTCATTTTCTTCTACTTAATATGGTAAGTGTCACACCAATTTTACAAAGATTTTTCTAAAGTTATATTTCGCTTCAATAAAATAATCCAATTACCTTACCATGTTTCATCCCTTTTTTCATATTTGGTATAGAATTATGGCATATTTTTCATTTTTCGTAATTTTCGATATCGAAAAAGTGGGCGTGGTCATAGTCGGATTTCGGCCATTTTTTTATACCAAGATAAAGTGTGTTCAAATAAGTACGTGAATTAGTTAGTAAAATAATAGATTTTTGCTCAAGTTATCGTGTTGACGGCCGAGTGGAAGGACGGACGGTCGACGGTGTATAAATACTGGCTTCAATCGATTTCGCCCTTTTCACAGAAAACAGTTATCGTCCTAGATCTAAGCGTCTACCAAATTTCACAAGGATTGGTAAATTTTTGTTCGACTATGGCATTAAAAGTATCCTAGACAAATTAAATGAAAAAGGGCGGACCACGCCCATTTTGAAAATTTTCTTTATTTTTGCATTTTGTTGCACCATATCATTACTGGAGTTGAATGTTGACATAATTTACTTATATACTGTAAAGATATTAACTTTTCTTTTAAAATTTGACTTTAAAGATTTTTTTTAAAAGTGGGCGTGTTCGTCATCCGATTTTGCTAATTTTTATTTAGCACACATATAGTAATAGGAGTAACGTTCCTGCCGAATTTCATCATGATATCTTCAACGACTGCCAAATTACAGCTTGCAAAACTTTCTAAATTACCTTCTTTTAAAAGTGGGCGGTGCCACGCCCATTGTCCAAAATTTTACAAGTTTTCTATTCTGCGTCATAAGGTCAACCCACCCACCAAGTTTCATCGCTTTATCCGTCTTTGGTAATGAATTATCGCACTTTTTCGGTTTTTCGAAATTTTCGATATCGAAAAAGTGGGCGTGGTTATAGTCTGATTTCGTTCGTTTTAAATAGCGATCTGAGATAAATGCCCAGGAACCCACGTACCAAATTTCGGCAAGATACCTCAAAATTTACTCAAGTTGTCGTGTTTACGGACGGACGGACGGACATGGCTAAATGAATTTCTTTTTTCGCCCAGATCATTTTGATATATAGAAGTCTAAATCTATTTCGATTAGTTTATGCCGTTACGGATTACCGTTATGCAAACAAAATTAATAAACTCTGTGAGCTCTGCTCAGCTGAGTATAAAAAGGCCCCACGATATTTTGCTGAAAGGTGGCACGCAGATGCATTTTTTTTAATAAACTTATAGTCCAGCTCGTCTACTTTACTTTTAATTTGCATTTGATAGTTAAACTGATAACAAAGTCCCCTCGGTCATATCTGCAGAATCCTGATGAATTTGAACTTATGTTGCTTTGGTTTGGTTCTTATAAAACACGTACCATTTCATACTTACACTTGGAAATTTCATAATTTTTCCTGCCAACACTTGTTTAGCCCTTTCCCGCAGGCATTAGAAAGTTTCTATGTATTGATGCAACATGCAGCTAAAGATTTATTTGGAATTTTAGGTTCTGTGGGAAAAAACTAAGGAGTGGCTTATCGCGAAGAATTGGAGTGGTGGTAAGAAGTTTTTAGCTTTGCACAAGGAGCAATATTTTCAAGGACACGGGATTTTTTACAACTTGACCAGAGACCCATGGTCACTATCTAATCTTTAGGTTCAGACATACTACACCCTATATATGTACGTATTGTAGCGAATAATATCAGTTTCTATACGTCACTATACGCTAGTAATAATGTGTTGCACAGCAACATCAAAACAAGTAGATAAAATAGAAATTAACAACACATTAGGTTAGGTTAGGTGGTAGCTGCCCTGATAAGGATAGCTCACTTGGACAACGCGAAGGTCCGTTGTGATACCACATACATCAAAAATAACGGTGACCTAGATCTAGCTACTTAGAGAATCGTTGAGTAGCAACGATAAAGCTCCGAGTGATACCGATCTCAACTTGGATAAATCCTCGGGAGATCCAAGTGAGTCGCGACCGAAGTACTTTCGCCTAGTTCTGGCAAAAGCGGTGCAATCAAGCAAAAAGTGACTTGGTGATTCCACCTTATCATCCTCCATACAGCTGCAGCAGGATGGGGCTTCCAGTATATTGAGACGTACCGCATGGATACCCATGGGACAGAGCCCTGTCAAAACCCCAATGACCATTGATAGGTGAGCCATAGTGAAACCAATTATTTCAGCAGACCTCCTGCCATCCACTTTCGGCCAGAAAGATCTTGCTACCCTGCAAGACCTGGTGTCCGCCCAACGTTTTCTGAGCTGACTCGAGGCCCAGCTATGGAGAAGCAATCCACAGGTGGCCAGCGGAATCCCGAAATCCCTACAGCCATATTCATACGATCCGCTTGACAGTTACACGTTAACAACCTAAAATCGCAAGATTACGCACATACATATGTACACAGCAATAAAGAGCTCATATGACCTTACTAAGTTGCAGATAGACAGTCATAAATGAGAATTAAATAAGAAACTACGAGATGCAGAAACGAAAAAAAAATAAACAACTATTTGAGAGAGTTGTTCGTGAAAAGCCAAGTCCATATAAGAAATAGGCGAACGAGGCACACTGAGTGCATAAATGCGACGCAGTCCAAGTGCTGGTAAAACAATTTGATTTAAACATTTTCGAAATTCTTATTTGGATTTGTCTGAATTTTTTTGAGTATGCCATTGTAGTCCAACAAATTTCATCTCAACAAAGTACAGTATATAGATCACTCAAAATTAGCGCTGATTTTTGAAAATTTGTTTAAAATTTTTTTAGATTTTCTTCCATTTAAAAAAAGTTCACATTTGTATGGAGAAAAATCTGAAACACCGGAAAAAAAACATTGTCAAAAATCAATGCATCTAAAATTTAATGTCTTACAAAAAAAATTCCGAAAACTCGTAATAAAAACTTCGAACTTTTCGTAAAACTTCTTCGAATTATTAAATTTTTTTGAAAACGTGTTTGAGATTTACTTGCGTATTTGCAAATGCAAAATTTGTGGAATCTTTTTCTTAAATTATTGAAAATAAAAAAGTAAAAATTTAACTGTCGAAGCTTGAAAAAAAACTGTCACTACAATTTTCATGGTCGCTGCTTTAGTTCTTGTAAAAAAAATTTCAAAATGTAACAATTCGATGTTACATTTGTGCAAGCTGATTGCATAGCCCATCAATTACAATTCGTACAAAGACGAGCAAAATGAAACAAATAAAAAAATAACATCATAATAAACACTTTAATGTTGCACTAAATACACACTTGCAACAAAACCCCAATTGTTTGATTCACGGCCAACATGAAGTGAAACAAATAAAATTATTTAAATAACCAGAATAAGTCAAAGAAGATCAAGTTCAGTTCGAATTGAAATGTAGGCCTCGAACCGCAAAAGTCAAACGCTGCATCCAAAATTAAAATTAATCATTGCTGCAGTTGCATTTACTGGCCGACAATTTGATTGTTGATTTACCTATATTATAAGTGTATATGTATATACATATGTCCCTATGTCAAGGCCGCCGTTAAGCACTTAACCTGTAATTTTGACAAGCGCAAACTACACGTCATAGTCACTTAACCGTGAGTGCAACGTCAAAACAGTAACGTAAAAAGATGTAAATATTTCCTCTGTTTGTTTTAATGTGTCTTTTATTATCTGTCATGATACTTTTTATTGAGGAGGTTCCTTCAGTAAATATACCCTATCTTGTAACTACGAATGTTAATTTGTGCTTAGGGAACTGTGTGACTTTGCAGTTTTTGGATTTCTTTTCAATCAGATAAGGCTAAAACTTCCTCAAGGCTAGACGTTCGTGTGGTTTCTAATGAAAACAAGTAAGGAAGGTTAAGTTCGGATGTAACCGAACATTACATACTCAGTTGAGAGCTATGGTGACAACATAAGGGAAAATAACCATGTAGGAAAATGAACCGAGGGAAACCCTGGAATGTGTTTGTATGACATGTGTATCAAATGAAAGACATTAAAGAGTATTTTATGAGGGAGTGGGCCATAGTTCTATAGGTGGACGCCATTTAGGGATATCGCCATAAAGGTGGATCAGGGTTGACTCTAGAATTTGTTTGTACGATATGGGTATCAAATTAAAGGTATTAATGAGGGTTTTAAAAGGGAGTATCCTTAGTTCCATAGGTGGACGCCGTTTCGAGATATCTCCATAAAGGTGGACCGGGGTGACCCTAGAATTTGTTTGTACAATATGAGTATCAAAAAAAAGGTATTAATGAGTATTTTAAAAGGAAGTGATCCTTAGTTCCATAGGTGGACGCCGTTTCGAGATATCGCCATAAAGTGGACCAGTGGGTGTCTCTAGAATGTGTTTGTACGATATGGGTATCAAATTAAAGGTGTTAATGAGGTTTTAAAAGGGAGTGGTGGGTTAGTTTCTATAGGTGGACGCCTTTTCGAGATATCGCCATAAAGGTGGACCAGGGGTGACTCTAGAATGTGTTTGTACTATATTGGTATCAAATTAAAGGTATTAATGAGAGTTTTAAAAGGGAGTGGTGGTAGTTGTATATGTGAAGTCGTTTTCAAGATATCGACCAAAATGTGGACCAGGGTGACCCAGAACATCATCTGTTGGATACCGCTAATTTATTTATATATGTAATACCTGCCAAGATATCAAGGGTGTTTTATTTCGCCCTGCAGAACTTTCTCATTTTCTTCTACTTAATATGGTAAGTGTCACAACCATTTTACAAAGTTTTTTCTAAAGTTATATTTCGCGTCAGTAAACCAATCCAATTACCATGTTTCATCCCTTTTTTCGTATTTGGTATAGAATTATTGCATTTTTTTCATTTTTCGTAATTTTCGATATCGAAAAAGTGGGCGTGGTCATAGTCGGATTTCGTTCATTTTTTATACCAAGATAAAGTGAGTACAGATAAGTACGTGAACTAAGTTCAGTAAAGATATGTCGATTTTTGCTCAAGTTATCGTGTTAACGGCCATGCGGAAGGACAGACGGAAGACTGTGTATAAAAACTGGGCGTGGCTTCAACCGATTTCGCCCATTTTCACAGAAAACAGTTAACGTCATTAAATCTATGCCCCTACCAAATTTCAAAAGGATTGGGAAATTTTTGTTCGACTTATGGCATTAAAAGTATCCTAGACAAACTAAATGAAAAAGGGCGAGCCACGCCCATTTTGAAATTTTCTTTATTTTTTGTATTTTGTTGCACCATATCATTACTAGAGTTGAATGTTGACATAATTTACTTATATACTGTAAAGATATTAAATTTTTTGTTAAAATTTTACTTTAAAAAAAAATGTTTTTAAAAGTGGGCGTGGTCCTTCTCCGATTTTGCTAATTTTTATTAAGCGTACATATAGTAATAGGAGTAACGTTCCTGCCAAATTTCATCATGATATCTTCAACGACTGCCAAATTACAGCTTGCAAAATTTTAAATTACCTTCTTTTAAAAGTGGGCGGTGCCACGCCCATTGTCCAAAATTTTACTAATTTTCTATTCTCGCCATAAGTTCAACTCACCTACCAAGTTTCATCGCTTTATCTGTCTTTGGTAACGAATTATTGCACGTTTTCGGTTTTTCGAAATTTTCGATATCGAAAAAGTGGGCGTGGTTATAGTCCGATATCGTTCATTTTAAATAGCGATCTGAGATGAGTGCTCAGGAACCTACATACCAAATTTCATCAAGATACCTCAAAATTTACTCAAGTTATCGTGTTAACGGACGGACGGACGGACGGACATGGCTCAATCAAATTTTTTTTCGATCCTGATGATTTTGATATATGGAAGTCTATATCTATCTCGATTCCTTTATACCTGTACAACCAACCGTTATCCAATCAAACTTAATATACTCTGTGAGCTCTGCTCAACTGAGTATAAAAAGTGAGATAGTTAAGTGTTGATGATAGGCTAAGATGGCAAAACCTTACTTAGTTACAGAAAGTGTCTAATTTTCGAAATGTACATATACACTTACTGCTCTTTATTCAACTGTTATATAAAGTTACCTAGCAAACCTTATATGATGTACACACGCAGGCACTAATTCGTAGATCACTCTCCCATTCGACACTGAGCCTTCAAGTACGTGCAGAGCTACGTCAAATTCCATACATTCAGAGCGAACCATCTCATTCGGTGATAATCCATTTTGAATCATGTCGTTGTGATTTTTATCAAATGGTTATCGAAATCTGTCAGAAAGCTCAAGAAAAACACACACACACACAAATCAAAAAAAGGAACCAAAAACGAAAAATTGTTAATTAATTGAATGTACTTATAAGTTTTTTTTACGAAAAAGTTACAGTTTGCTTGCGTAGTTCAACTGTATACAAACTTTCGAGAGCGCATCATCTCATGCGGTGATGATTCTTTCTGAATCATGTCGTAGACTATGTTAAGCACGACGGTTTATTTAATTTGTATTGAAATCCCATTAGACAGTGAGCCGTCTGAAAAATATCACCTGCTCACAAAACATTTCCAAACCAACCTTCCCGCCCAATATCTAGCCCATTCGCATACCAAGTTGAAGCTTGCACCAGAGGCTATTGCCAGCAGATAATCTTTTCCTATTTGGCATAAAGTCCAAGTTGGCAAGAACGCTGTGTTATCATATACCCAATATTTACCGAATATATGAAGGTCATCAAGGAATACCAGTTACCAGTGGAGCTTGCGCTTCCCCCTATAAGTTACCCAAGAGATGATTTCCAGCTGGGCGACTTAGCTCCGGACAAGTCCGAACTCAAGGCAAGCAACAGCTTCTCCAAAGTCTAGAACTTATTGGTAATAAGAGAAGAAGTGCTCGTTAAAAACGTATCAACCTTATATCCAATCTACGATCTCATAACTTACCAAACTGAGGTGCAAGAAAAGCTCCCTTAATGCCAAAACAAACGTCGGATCACCCCCTGCTACAACACAGAGCCCCTCATCGATAGTAAAAGTAAATATAGACTCACCTTTATTCAGGTGCCCGGATAGTGGTATGCATTCACATCAGCACCAAAAATCAGACTGACTTGCATGACAAATGAATGTTGCTTGGATTTCTTATTTCCACTGGCCTCATTGCGAGGTGATCACATCTCTTGTAATGGAGCAACACTCCATCTCCAGACGCCTTTGTCCAAGTTCAAAAGAAGTACAATCAATCCTTTTTGCAATAAAAGGACAACTAGAAGCTCCGAAGTAAACCAATTTATTTTTTCCAATGCGGCAGGTATGCCTACTGTAAGAGGCGACTAAAACAGCAAATTGATTCAAGGGGTTGTGTAGCGCACAAGGTTTTGCCAGCGCAATATATAGCTTCTCCACCCAATTGTCAACCTCACCTAACCGTGGCGAATCCTGTTTATTTAACAGCCGAAGCTCTGGCGACCTCAAGTTCCTCATGAATATAGAGGGTGGGATGGCAGGATAGCCTAGTAGGTTTCTTGTGATCATACCAAATTGCTCCAGAGATGATGGGGCTAGTTTCTTAATGGGCTTGTTACCGGAACGTGCCAGATCCGAATCCGGCAAAGGACCATCAAAAGTCGATAAAAACTCCCAAGTTCTTCGAAGATTGTCCTTATCACTACAAAACAGCTATACATTCGGGGTGGGATCGTATTCATTTATTTGACACAAGACCTAGTCCTTTTTCACCTCTGAACTATGTCGTTGGCATTACACTATAGCTTTTTTATCGGCTTATTGTCGTTAGCGAAGTATTATCTGTTTGTGATCGGCTTGATATTGCCGATAACTTTTGATAACAAATAAAATGCATTAGTGATTCGATAACTTATCGATAACTTTTCGTGGATAACTTTTCGATAGCATGTTGATAACTTTTTAAACAAATCGATAATTTTTGGAGAAAATTTTATATTTCGATAACAAACAAATCGATAATTGTTTAACACCATGTTATTAAATTTTCGATAAAACTTTCGATAACTCACCTACGAAAAACCGGTAACTCATTGATAAACGCCACCGTGGTGTGATGGTAGCGTGCTCCGACTACCACACCGTATGCCCTGGGTTCACGCCTCGGGCAAAGCAACATCAAAATTTTTTAAATAAGGTTTTTTCAATTAGGGGTTTCGCCCCTTGGCAGTGTTTTGGCAAGCGCTCCGGGTATATTTCTGCCATGAAAAGCTCTCAGTGAAAACTCATCTGCCTTGCAGATGCCGTTCGGAGTCGGCACTAAAACATGTATGGTCCCGTCCGGCCAATTTGTAGGGAAAATCAAGAGGAGCACGACGCAAATTGGAAGAGAAGCTCGGCCTTAGATCTCTTCGGAGGTTATCGCGCATTACATTATTTTATTTTTCATTGATAACCTATTATCGATAGCAAATTTCTTTCTTTTTTTACCACAAATCGATAATTCATCTATAACCCGTTGATAGCTCACCTATAAAAACCGATAGCTCGTCGAAAAAGAAAAGGAGAACACGCCCATAATCGCATACATTACACCTAACTTTAACTTACGCTTATATTCTGTATTCCTCCATACAATATACCAATCCGCTATTCCCTCCTATAGCATACCACTCTCAATCAGTAATATTACGCTCCATAATGGATGGTCTAGACGTTGACATATAATCCTCTTAAGCAATCGAATTATTTCCTCAATAAACACTTCCTATAATACATTTGTTAAAGATTAAGAAATTATCTTACCGACAAGCCCTCAATTACGCACAAAATTAAGCTTTGATCGCTGTAATTTTGGTTCAGTTCAAATTTAATTGGAATTCGTGTGAAATCATTAGTCTCATAGCAGCAAACCGGCTACTCCTTCACATCAATACAATAATAAATACAAACATAGATTTTATGTGCGTACTAACAAACTTATAGGCATGTTGATTGAAATTTCTTACATTTAATTTCATATAAAAACACAAAGCAAAATTAACGGCAGCAGCAGTTCAAACAGACTTTCAGCCCAATACACAACAAACCACCAACACAAAACATACCGAAATCTTCAAATATGTAAGTCTGCTAAACGTCATTCCTTTACCAATTAATAAAAGCTTAAATTTCCTCACATTCTTCACAGATCGCACTCTTCACTCTTCTGGCAGTAGCTGCCGCCAAACCTGGCCTGCTTGCCGAAACTCACACCGTTCTACAGCCATCCGTGATTGCTAAAACTGCCTACGTTGATACTAGTGCTTCCTCTGCCATTACTCATCAAAGTAATGTCAACTTACTTAGGAAGGTACCAGTTGTTCATTCAGCTCCTGTTGTGCATGCGTGGCTCTGTAGTGAAAACAATTTCAGCTCCGGTATATCACTCAGCTCAAGTCTACCATTCAGCTCCGATAATAAAAACTATTTCAGCTCCAGTTCTTCATTCTGCACCCGTAGTTCACTCAGTTCCATTAGTTTATTCTAATCATGTGGTCCATTCTGCTGGTGAGGGCTCTCTGCTGCAGTGGTTCACTCTGCCCCAATAGTTCACTTAGCACCAACATTCCATTCTGCTCCAGTGGTCCATAGCACGAATGTTCTACCTGAACTTCACTCAGTTCTTCTAGTCAAGGCCGTTGTAACATCACCAGTGTCATACAGCATCCACCACTAAATCTTTATATTAAAAATCGTCGTGTCACTATGTTTGTCCGCGATGGGACTCCTAACCTACTGAACCCATTTTGAATTTGTTTTGCACCACGTGTGTAGTTTGATCTAACTTGAAATATAGGATAGATTTTTATCTCAGTTTATAGTTGCGATTACCCCGGGTCCGGGGTTTCTGAGGGGGCCCGCGGCTTAAAGGTACTAAAACATTTTTTTTTAATTCAGGAGAGTCTTTAGTTGTTCCATGTGCAATTTTTAAGCCGAATTTCAAAAGCAACGAATATCTGTATTTCGTTTTAATGTTATAGTGAAGTGTGAAAAATAAAAACCTATATATATATATAAAAGAAAGGCTAAAATGTGTTAGTTGGTCGCCGGTGTTTGAAGAAATGCGTGTACAAGCTTTCACACAAGTTGCGTATACCTCGCGCGTGGTATAACATAGCTTTGGTTGCGATCGACGTACAGGGTCTAGAGATATAAACAAAAAATGGACCCGGATACCCCTAGAATGTGTGGGTAATATGGATATCAAATGAAAGCCGTTGCTGAGAGCTCTAAAGTAATTTCATTGTGATATTCGATTTAGTCGCATCAACCTGACAAAACTGATAAATATGCATGCGAAGCCGAAATAGAGACATGAATTAATAATACCCACATACCTATTTACATACGTCCTATGCGATTTGCCTGAAATTTGGTAAAAATTGGCCTATATTAGTATTTACGACCCTTTTTTCCGGGAAGTAGACCGGAAACTGACTGGGACTGAGACTCGGAGTGGGACTGGGACTAGGACTGGAATAAACTACATACCACCCTCTGGGACAGGCAATAAGGGATAAAGGAGAATGAGAAGAACTTGAGAGAAGAGAAAAGAGAGAAGGAGGAGACTGAGAAAGAGACGAAGATGGAGATAGATTAAGCGAAAAAGACGGAGGGAGGAGTGAATAAAGGGATTAGGAAAAAGTGAAGATGGGGGAGGGTAGAGTTAGACGTGAAAAGCTGAATAAATGTATGCATATAGGCCAAATTTAGGGCAGAACAAAGTCTACCGGGTCTGCTAGTAAATATACATAATGTGATAGTTATATTATTATTAAAAGTTCTAAAATAAAATAATGAATTTTAAAATCATAAATAATTAAAAAAATGTATTTAATTTCCCTGCGGCTCCGTCTGCTCAAAAAAAAACATAACATAAAATTTGTTCAATATAGTTGCGATAGGATGCTGATATCAGTTAAGAAACTACCCATAGAATATTCTTAAAACAAAAATATAAAATAGTCCGAAGATAAGCCCGAAATTATTCATAGAAGGATCTGTTTCTGATCTGAAAATAGTACGGAATCAAAGAACCATTCCAAAAAGAACCGGTAATAGTCCCGAAATAATTTCAAACGACTTATTTTAATAGGCGCGAAATGACCCTAAAATTATTCAAAAAACATTACAACATATTTCGAGATAGGAAGGACATGATTCCGAAATACCGATATGGTCCAGAATAGCCACGCAAGTGGCAGAAATAGTCTCAAAAAGGTCCTGAAAAGGTCTCGAAATGATCCTGTATTTATCGGAAAATGGTTTAGAAATAGTCTCGAACACTTATTCAAACTACTTATACTGTATATACATTCTACATTTCTCAAAGTTTACATGCGAATATCTTCGCTCCAAAAATTGCAATGTGATATCATACTGACCCGAAATAGCTAAGGACAGCATACCAAATGGCGAATTCTTTTCAAATTTATGTTCAACCTAAAATGCCTCTATTAGTGATTATACTCAGCTGTAAATACATTGACAACATAAAATAGCTATTACCACTAGTGGTTGTGCTATAAATTATGGCAGCAGTGTACAGTTGTATTTATGTAGGTGACTAAAGTCCAAGCTATGCGCGTAATCCATCAAAGTTGAAATAATGTTCTTTTTTTTTACTTAAGCTTTTTTCTGATTCTTAAGTCCGGGTTTTCAGTAGTTGGTTAAGCTAAGCTTAAACTCTAGTCAAATTTAAAATCCAGTTAAACTACTGAGTAGTTTTTGAGTCGCATGTTTAAGGCCGCCTTTGGGGTAGGCTTTTTTATACGGCAACATTGATATAATTTGTAGATACGACAACAACTGAATCTTTGCTTACCCAACAAACATTTAAAACATATTTCTCCAGCGAAATATATATATACATAGTTCTTAAACCAGATAGTTCTCAAATTGATATCTCACTTCATTCTCCAATCACTACCCAAACTTTGAGAAATTTTGTAAAATTTATAGTTCTCGAGTTGACCTGCAACGTCATTAGCATTTTAAAATTATTATCCAATCTTTGAGAGATTTTGAGAAATGTACAGTTCTCAAATGAATATTCGACATATTTCTCCAGTTGATATTCCACATTGGATATCGTGTTGAGGTTAAGTGAAAAAAAACTCGACCACAGACAGCTGTTTATTGTGAGAAATAAACACCTGATTGATAGTAGTAATGAAGCGTAATTTATCAAAAATAAATTACATATATTTTATTTTATTTTCGTGAAAATACTGTATTATTGGAATATTTCACTTGAGTGCAGTCAAAGAACCACAAGTTGGGAACGATAATTTTTTCAACTTAAGTAATAGCATTTTTCGCTTTATAAAAATGTTGAAATAATAACTTGGAGTTTTAAGTTCAATATTTCCTATTGAGAACATATTTCTAATAATTAGAATGAATAAGACATATTACATATATTGATGAGTTAACTATATGTACACATGAATTTTATCTTTTAGTCCTCATTAAATCGTTGAACTAAGAAGTGCTTTTCTTTTATTGTACCGGACATTCACGCAAGTATAAAATCCCCTTCCAACAAAAAAGTTCCCTCTTTTGCTGATTAAACTATGATTCTCGAGTTTTTGAGATTTTAGAAGTATGACTAGTTATCAACATGAGCTCTAATGGTACTCAAGCCCAAATGCTTGTTGGGTATATCCGACGCCCTTTCAAATGAACGCTAGGTTCACTAAAGTTTAAACCTGCAAGATCGGCTGCTTAATCTCAGGTTAAACTTCAGTTAAAATAGACTGAACAACTGCAGAATAAGTTTAAACGTAGTTTAACTGACAAACTGAGTTGATCTTGTACTGAAAAACCTGTCCTTAACTTACATGCTTAAGCACATTATTTCGGTTTGTCAATGAGCTTTTTAGTTGTTGCAATTCATTCCTATATTGTGTCAGTAATTTGGGATTTTATGAAAAGAGCTTTGAAAAAATAATAGTTCTTTTATAAATAGTCGTAATTATAATCAGTTTTCTTTGTTAGTTGGAAGTTCAAGTTCAATGTGTGCAAGTCTAAGACATTGATCTCTGCCTTGATTCTCCACTCATATACTTATTTATAATAACAAAGGTGAAGTCAGTACATTATGTTTAAGCTCACTTCACCATGGACGTATATATAAATAAAAATAACCAAACTTCCAAAGTAGTGGTAATCGGCATACGTACTTCAAAAATTTCAAGAGGTGACTGGAAAGGAGACAGGGTGCAAAGTAAAGACGCAATTTTAGTTGTTGTTGTTGTTGCTGTTGTTGATGTTGTAGCGATAAGGACACTCCCCGAAGGCCTTGGGGAGTGTTATCGAGTTGATGGTCCTTTGCCGAATGAAGATCCGGTACGTTCCGGTAGCAAGCCCGACCATCTCGGGAACGATTTGTTATGACCACATGTGACCTTCCACGCTATCCCGCCGTCCCAACCCCCTAGATCCATGAGAAGTTCGGGGTCGCCAGAGCCTCGGCTGTTAATGAAAAAGGATTCGCCACGGGATAGGTGAGGTTGACAATTGGGTTTGGAGAAGCTATGTATTGCGCTGACAACCTGAAAGGGCGGCGCTACACAAACCCCTTGAATCCGGTATTTTAGTCACCTCTCACGGGCATACCTCACGAGGCATACCTACCGCGGGTATATTCTAACCCCCTAACCCGCTGGGGGGCGGTCTACACCGATTGTTCCAAAATGGGGCACTGCTAGAGTACATCGTCCACTTACTCAATCAAAAGAAACGAGGAGTTAGCAGTCCCCAACTGGTGCTGCTTAGACACCTGCAGGATAAAAATATCAGCAGATTCATTTTTGGATCCAAACGGTTCGAACGGATTACCGACTAGCCATGCGATATCTGCAGCAATTGGTTTGAGGAGATGTGTGCATCAAATTGGCGCCCTGTGCGCTTCTTGGGCTTGGATCTTTGATACCCGAGTGACACAGCAACCAACCAGCCAAAAATGTTCAAATTTGCAAACAAATACTAGCCGTGACATCATGAAGAGTATTGCATCTGTAGTGGACGATGAGCTAGTTCTTCACACCTACTCAGCTGCTTTATCCATCCTCAGAAAGCATTCAAACTATTATCTTTTTTCAATAAACAGTGGTTGGTGTTTCAGACTATCAAACTGCAGATTACTGCACCACTACACGGTTGAAAGTTTGAGTCTAAGCTTAAAACTGTTCTAGACTATACACGTGTCTAAGCCAAATATTCTCGGCCTCAATTTGAATCAGTTAGGTTTAAAACTAAAGCATTGACCATTGCATTATCCATAGCGTTTAAATTTTACTAGAGCTTTGAAGTTTTGACAGCTGATGTCAATGCTAGTCGACTATCAACTTCTATCGTAAATGGCAAATCGAGGATTTTTTTGCTTAAGTCAAACTCACACAATCAACATAATATCAGAAACCTCTGGATAAAACCGCATGCTATCGGAAGTTCCGATTGCTATATGAGCACAGATGCCTATCCAAACTTCTTTGAGCTTGATTGCATCATTATTTTAGCTTGGCGTTCATTCCAGCTTTAACTGCTGCCTCTGCACTTATTCTCCGCAACATAGTCCATAGGCTTGATAATTTCGAGAAGAAGTTGGAGGACGCACTGAACCTTTTGCAACATAAGAAAACGATCCTCGATGAGCACAATTGAACAGAGGTCTGAAGTGGCAAACTTCTCCGAACTATCTCATTAAGATACAATACTAGTTTTAATGCTGTCTCCTTGCACTTTGACACTTTTGACATTGTGATGTCTTTAGAAATTGTTATTGGCCCTTTTTGTAGACTTTTTGAATGCATTCTGAGGTGACTCAGTAGTGGGTGGTTCTAAAATAGTCACAAACTTTAATGAATTTATGTACATATGTAAATTTATGTATGGTTCTTCAACACAAAACCAATACCATAACAAGCCATAACATAAATATGATGCAAAAAATTCTTACCCGCACGAACTTGGGTCCCAATCACTTATAATAATCAAAAGAAGATTCGATAAATATTCATGCTGTAGTTCAGAATTTATTCTAGTTTAATTGTATGACAAACTTCATCGGCGATAAATTTGAAGAAATGGAGAATCAAAGAGAGCCCCACTAGGTTTATAAGCAGTATTCCAAGCTGGAAAGCGGCGAGTTTCCGAGGACGAGTATTGCCCTCCAAATGGTAAAATCCGATCAAACGGTAAGGAATAAGGTCTCCGATTAGGATCAACAGTTTCTGCAGCTGGATACTCTGGTCTAGCAGTTGATAAGGCTGATGCGATAGCAACGATTGCAAGAAAGGAGATCTGTTTTGAAATTAATAAACATATTTTATTTATTTTTAGCTTAAATAAAAATTTAATTTGTAATTTAAAAATATATTTTACGTACAAAGTGTTTAAACATTTTGCTCCTCAAAAAGTTCAGACTTGTTTGAAACGCGAAAGCTGATTGCTGTTTGATGAGCCACTTGCTTAGAAATTTATAGTACCGATATAGAGTCTATCTAAAAAGCATGAAAAGACTTAATATATAATCCCTTGTTTTCCATGCGTTCGACCTTAAAATTCGTTAAGCCAATGCAATATTTGATAATCCAAAAACTTGAATCTTGCAGCGGATCGCTCTAGTTCCGAAGTGACGTAGAACTATCGCAGTAAAAGACAGTACTAGTTCTTATTCTGTATCACGTCGCAGTGCATTAAATTGACATATTTAATACTGTGACAAATTAGGAAGTAGCAACTGCCATGTTTGTAAACCTTTTAAACGCATTCTTAGCTGGCTCAATATTAGGTGGTTCTTAAATAGTCGCAGTTTTTGATTACAGTTTAAATACATAAACCTCGAATTTCAGCGCTGTTGGTACAAGCGTGACTAGCAGCTGTCCAGATCTCAATCCGATTAGCACCACTTCGGAGTAAGTCATTAAACCTAAAGTGCGAACAGGGATGACGAGCAACTTGTAGAACCTGATTTTTTGTCGTCGAGAGAGAACTTTACTTTTCAGTTGCCTCAGTCCAAATTAACATTTGTTGATAAGAGTTCTTCTCCGCTTGATGTCTATGCTTGCATTGATTTTTCTCTTAATGCTAGTTCCCAAATGGGCAAAATCCTTCACAGCCTCGGATTTATATCCGTCAACAGTGACGTGGCTTCCAAAGCGCGAATGCGCAAATTCTTTCTTGTATGGCAGCAAGTACTTCGTCTTGTCCTCATTTACCTCAAGACTAACTTTTTTTTTGGTTCATTTTCTAATCCAGAGAAGGCAGAACTCACAGCGGGTTTGTTTAGGCCAATAATAGCAATATCATCAGTATACGCTGTTATTGTACGCTGTTATAAAAGACTGTACCATCGCTCCGGAAGAAGCTAAGGTGCTTAGCGAAACGTCGAGCCGAAATAAGTAGTGGAGTTTTATTTAACTTTGCACTAAGCAAATAATGGTGAAAAGGCCTATTTCTACTGCCTGTACCATCACGGTTTAGTGCTGCTGCTAGAACTATTTTCTTCAGTATTAGGTTATAGAAATCGCATGAAAGGGAGTCTAATTGTCTGAAACCCCATTGTGCTTTGAAGAGAGGTCCTTTCCAATCATTTTGAAGCGTTGCTCAACGTCGTTTAGCAGAGAATTATTAACTTTGCAGGTAACTTAAATTTAGACATAGCAGCACACAATCAGCTTCTCTTCGCGTTGTTAAATGCTGCTTTGATGGTGAATGTCGCTTCTCTTATCGTGAGTTTTCTCCAGGATCTTGTGCATCGTGAAAATCTGGTCGATAGAAGGTTTATCAAATCTGATAAGGTCCAGTCAGTTTATTGTCTGCGGGCTTCAATGTTTTGCACAGTACAATAGATAAAACCTTATACGCGATGTTAAGCAGGCTGATTCAGCGGTAATTGGGCGCGGCATGCGAGATCGGCTTTCTTGTAGATTGGGCAGAGTACACTGGTGCTTTGCGTAACTGCCTCCCATTTTCGCTGCAGGAAAAGTACTTTATGTACAGCTTTAATGACAAAACGGAATTGCATGATGGCCGTATTGCCTCATAGCGTAGACGCGTCATTTTAAAATTAGTTCATTTAATTATATGAAAACGAGCAGAATTCAAAGCTTGGATGAAACAACCCATCTTAATTATATTGGCCACTATCTGAGGCGTAGCGTGTGAGCGTATTCGTTATATTTATTGAACAAGATATGAGTTGCAGAGCAAGTCAACTATCTCTCATAATTAAGAAAGAATTAAAACCTTTTTTTTGGCAATTTGAATGGACTGTTGAGTATTTGGCAACCACGCTACTGTTGGCAGCCATAATTTCGAAATAGTAAAAGACTTCGTTTATTTGGGAACCAGCATCAACACTAGCAACAACATCAGCACTGAAATCCATCGAAGAATCAATCTTGCCAATAAATGCTACTTTGGACTAGGTAGGCAATTGAAAAGTAAAGTCCTCTCTCGGCGAGCGAAAATCATACTCTACAAGTCACTTATCGTACCCGTCCCTACCCGTTCTTCGAAAGATTTATGGACCTCTCCGCGTTGGCGATGGCGAGTACCGAAGGAGATTTAATGATGAGCTGTACGAGCTATACGCAGACATCAACATAGTCCAGCGAATTAAAACGCAGCGGCTGCGCTGGCTAGGCCATGTTATGCGAATGAAATATGATGATCCGGCTAAGAAAGTGTTTCTATCGGAACCCACCTATGGAAGCAGAGGTAGAGGGCGGCCCCCACTCCGTTGGAAGGACCAGGTGGAAAACGATTTAAACTCCCTTGGTGTGACCAATTGGCGCCGGTTGGCGGAGCGAAGGAGCGACTGGCGCGCCTAGTTGGACGGCCATAACCGTTTAGACGGTTAAGTGCCAATTAAGTAAGTAAGTAAGTATGTATGCGACCGTTTCACGACAACGCGCTCACGCCGCAATCGTGTTTTAGGAGTTTTCTTAAGGCGATTGATTATAAAACAAAGCTAAATGTTAACAATCATTTAATGCAGTTTATGGGATCCGATTCTATTTGAGTTAATTTGGTAATTAGGCTTATCGGATTCCAGCTAGTGTTTAAGTTAGCGCCAACAGCTTACGAATAGCCAACAGCCAAACTATCAGTTAACAAATTGTTAAGTTGTGTGATGAGTTAATTAAATTACACGCATGCGTGCAAGTATATAAACATTTAGCTGTTTTAACATTTTCATTTGATTTTCAAAATCCTCAAGAATCCAATCGAGCTACTGGATACTTCAATTTACTTTTAAGCTCATAGACTTTGTTTTTTTAAGTAGAGTTCGCTGAACTAGTCGGTAATGTATAGATTGCTGTCATGAAAAGCTTGTCGGCGAAAATTCATCTACCGGAAAATGGGAAGACGTGGTGATGTGTGCCATTTCTTTCTGGATATTTTTCAAATTCGTGGCATAGTGAAAAACTGCTCAGTGGTAGACTTTTCAGATCTGAAGCCGCACTAAAAACGCCGAACCAGTGAGAAGAATAATTCTGCGATAGCCAGCGCATTTTTCAGTCATATTTGATTATCTCCTCCGGCAATGCCCCATCAGTCAGGATCAGCATCTTTCCCGCGTGCTTGATTGCTGGCTTTGTCCAAGAAGCCAAAGGGTGTTCCCTCTCAAACATGATTTATCAGTTCACCGTTTTCTATGGGAATTTCCTCAAATTTTTGGAAAAATCGGGCGTAATCGTTTGGATAGTGGATCAAGCTCTTTACACTCACATTTTTCTGCGACTACGGTTCTATTTTGTAAAGCCTATACTTACGGCAGCATTCTCACATTCCTCTCGTTCCATTCAATCTGACCAATAGTTGGGCACAGTGCATTAACTTTTCACTTCCCTTTACCACTAAAACTTTAGTTTCATTCAAACTCGACAGTGGCAGCTGCAAGTACATACAAATTTTGTAGTAGTGGAACCGAAAATTAAATGCACTGTGCCTAACTATGATCTCATCACCTTATGTGAGTATTGTCCTTTTTTCGGCATTCCTTGGCGTACCAGATGCTCAAATTCCAAACTCCTGCTATCAGCTCCAAGTGCTCTCAGAGAACTTCAGCTATATATTGATCCGACTCGATGAAAGGACTTCGAGTTGTGCGAACATTTAAAATATTGTTGGCATGCAGTCCGTCTATCACAATATGGACGGTCTGGTTTTGTAGCCATATAGCTTGATGGAACCTTAAATGCCTCTCTGGATCCACCCCTGCAACTTCATAAGAAATATTTTCTCGAAAATTATAAAAGAGCCTCAGAGCAGAGATTTTTGCTATTTAAAAGGACTGATGGTTCTGCAACGAGAAATTCGCGGCCTCCGAACTACCTGCAACTTAAAAATGCAAACATTTCGTAGTTCGATTACATTTATGATTTTTACTCTCTCAAGTACACCTAAAATACATCTTCCGAGGCCCTAAACACCACCAGTTAAGAGGTAGTCTTAACTCCAAACACTTTTGTAGAACATATAAGCTGACTGAGGCGACTATTTTGACAAAAAGGCGTGAGTACTCGCGTAGTTCGATGTGTTAACATAAAGGCGTACGCCTAGAAAACTAATGTTTTTAAGTTAACTGGAGCTCGCCAAGGGGCTGTCGTTAAACTACGACAGAGCTTACTTTACCAGACAAGAATATTTTCGGACATTTTGAGTGGAGACTCGTCGGCTACTTATGGAGTGAGCCGTTACACAGACAAGTTTTTGTTTTATTATAGGCTTACTATCAAAAATAAATTATTTTCATAAAGTTATCAGTTTGATACGGGCTTGTTGTTGTCGCCTAACCGGCCTCGTATTGATTTATTATCAGCTTCTTATTAACGGGTTACATATGAGCCATCCATTTTATATTAAAGTTTCGAATGGTATTCTATAGCTACACTCGGACAACAAACCTATAACTTTTTGATAAAATATCGATAGATTTTCGATAAATATTCGAGAACTTTTTAAAAAGAAGTCAATGACTTTTCGATAACTATTTGATAGCAAACCGATAATTTTCGATAGCAAATCGATAATTGAATCGATAAAACACTCTCATTAACCGATAAATTTTCGATAGTAAAATAACAACGTCTTATATTAAATCGATAAATTTCCGATAGATAATGGATAACTTTCCCATAATAAGTGATAACTTTTCGATATGAATCCAATAACTCATCGATAAAAAATCGATAACTCGTCGACAAAAAATTTACAAATCATTGATAACCTCTGTTATCGAAAGCAAATTTATAACACTTCAAAAAATAGATAGCTAGCTTTGTCTCGTTGATAGCACACCTAGACAAAAGGATAACTCGGCAGTAAGAAACCATTCCACGATAGAGCATAACCACATATGTAATAGATGCACAATTCGTTTGAAAATTTAACCACCGCCAGCGCGATCTTTGTTTTATGGCTTACTAACTTAATGGGCAGAGCTGCTCGACCCCTGTACACTTGTAGCACTTTTGTTTTTGTTTTGCCCTGAATCATACGCACAGATTCAATTCACACTTTGAATATAAAAAAAAATTCATAGCACTCCCATATGCCGTCACATAAAATTTCGAATCACATGAAAATGCTTGAATTTCTTATGAAAGTGCCAAGAAAAAGCACTCCCGTATGAAGCTCAGGCACTTGTGTATGGTAAAAAAATGTACGCTAACAATTTGACAACTAAAAATTATTCAAAAACATTATAGCACTGAAAAATTTTTTAATCAAAATTGATTCATAAATAAAATTAAAATAGACAATTGACCGCGGAGCTGAAATATATGGGGCATATGACCAAAGAATGTAAGCAAAACTGTACCAAAACAAGAGGAGTCTATTCTAACTTCATATGATTTTAGTTAATTACCCTCAAAGGAAGTTAGTAGCTAGTGATACAAAATTCTGGTTCAGAACTAGATCTAAATTGCCAAATAAGTATTACTTCGTTAATAGCTAGATTTTAAGTTATAAAATCGACAAAAAAACTGCTAACAGCTTTAAGTAGTTGGAGCTACATATGAGTATGACTCTTTCTCAACACTTTCCACCAGTACGTAAATATCGAAAAAGTACCAAAAAGAAATTTGCATATAGTTAGGAACTAGTGAAAAGTTAATGCCGCGGGGACAATTTCCACCGCCTAGGACATCGCCATGTTTAATTCGCCAGTTGAAAAGATGTAAAAGCGATAGATGGCGAACTATTAGTGGTTCAGAATGCAGTTAAAATGCACTTATCTTGAACTTGAGATTCTCCTTACGGTGTAGTTTCTGTGACTTTTTATTTCAATTCGGTATATTATTTTTCATGGTTATGAGACATTTTTTGACTGGAAGTGTGAGGAAACGTTAAGTGACCATCCCCATCATTTACTTGTTAAACATTTTATTAAATTCAAGTGGTATTTCAGCATCTCAGTAATCACTGTTGCTGATATATGTATGTAAATTTGAACACAAATTTAAATCAAACCACGCGGAGCTCTCTAATTAAGCATTTCAAAAGTTTTCAAATTCAATTTCCGGTTTCCCCCATAAATTCAGAAAACAAAAATTCAGAAACACATTTTTCAGAAAACATTAGTCAGAACCCTTTTTCATAAAGCCAAAATTCAGAAGTCAAAACTCAGAAACAAAAATTCAAAAATCAAATTTCAGAAGTAAAATTTCAGAAGTCAAAATTCAGAAAGTAATCAGACGACAGAAAAAACATTAAATTTTTTCCAAATTCAAAATGTTTATTTTTTGGAAGGAATTATGTATAAAGAAAAAGTAGTACAATTTAAATTTTGTATTGTGTGCAATAGAAAGCATGTAACTAATTAATTTTTTCGCGTTTATCTTTTTCAAATGAACTTATAATTTTGTTATTATATCGCCTACTCATTTGTAAGATCGCGGGTTTGAATCGTTCTCAAGGCCTAACAATAATTATTTTATCATTATTATTGTTATTATATATTTTTTCTTAATTGAAACAACAAAAATTGTTAATACATTCAATAAATATGACACTATGGCATCATTGCCATGAAACAAGTTCAATTTCTACATCATTCTGCAACAGATGTCGCCGTTCTGTGAATATCAATTGGCAAGAACCAGGATGAAGTAGAAATAATGAAGACAAACAACCAACCGCTGTGATGGCTGAATGGTTGTAGCAGCGGCGCCTAAACGTTGCCGATGAAGGAATTTAGCAGTTCCCGAAATAGATCTATACAACGAGCTTTGGCAGTTGTCTAAATTTTTTCTTTCTTCTATTCTAACTTAAAATTGTTTCAATTGAGAAAAAATGTATCATAACAATAATAATGATAAAATAATTATTGTTAGGCTTGAGAACGATTCAAACCCGCGATCTTACAAATGAGTAGGCCGATATAATAACAAAAATTATAAGTTCATTTGAAAAAGATAAACGCGAAAAAATTAATTAGTTACATGCTTTCTATTGCACACATACAAAATTTAAAATTGTACTACTTTTCTTTATACATAATTCCTTCCAAAAAATAAACATTTTTGAATTTGGAAAAAAATTTAATGTTTTTTCTGTCGTCTGATTACTTTCTCAATTTTGACTTCTGAAATTTAACTTCAGATATTAGACTTCTGAGATTTGATTTCAGAGTTTTGACCTCTGAATTTTTCTTTCTGAAAAAAGGATTCTGACTAATGTTTTCTGAAAAAATGTGTTTCTGAATTTTTGCTTTCTGAATTTATGGGGGGCACCAAATTTCCAATGCAACATTCGCCAAAATCTCTACATTCGCTTTTAGTATGATTATTGAAAACCAAATTCCGGCAATATATGTATACAGAATATGTTCCCACAAAAATTGAGGCTAGAGGTCAATGTAATTTTTCGCTACTTTCAGAATTAAGTTTATTGGCTCTTGTCTGTTGGTGATGCTATTGACGTAATATTTTTAGCAAATATTTTGTAACTTGAAAGCAAATATTCAACTTTTTCCGACCACAAAAAATTTAAATTTTTTAAATATATTTTTTAAATACAAAAAAATGCTCAGTGCACATACAATTTGTACAGTATTGTGATTTGAACTTTCATATAAAAATTTTTGAGCAGCACTGTTAAAGGGGAAACCGAAAAAGGTATTTTTGGCCAAGCGCGTAGATTTTACGCAGGACTACTTTAACTTGATTAGTTCATATGAATTTTATTATATTTATTAATTTCACTGTTTTATAAAAATTGAATAATACTTTATATACAAAGCTCAATTTTCCACAATTTCACAGTTATATATGTACAATTTACGTGCATATGTATATATATGAATAATTTAATTTACATCTCTAGCATAAATGAGCAAAAAAACATTGCAAGGCATCCTTCAATCATTGCCTTTCGCAAACAATACGATCAAGTACAAATAAATAAACATTTACTATATTTACACATCAGTTCACATTTTTAATAATTATACTGCATTTGGTAATGAATCCCACTCATTGCGCATGCGTATACGCCCTTCACTCACGCACATATACTGGGCTGATATCCAATATTTCATATCGCTCAGCCAAACGTTCATTTCGCGCCAATGTGCGATTCACATCTAATGGTTCCACATAGCCCAAAGAACGTCCCATTGGCGCTAATACAAGATGCGCATGCGTTTTAGATGAACCCTGATATGAGACCACCGACGGTGCTGAGTCAATTATAATACCCACTGCCGCTATTCCAGTACCCGACGTTTTATCGATTGGCTTTGCATTGCAATAATAATGGAAAACGACGTAGCTAAAGAAAAGCGCGACAAATGTGGAAAACTATAAAATATGTAAAAATGTGAATGGAAATTGCAACATTGACAAATTGACTCATTTCATGTACCACAATACATACTTACATATTTCATGTCTACGCGCTTGAACTATTTCAATTGTTCAATATGCTCAATGTCTCAACTATCTATAAAATAATGAAGGCGCGCACAATTCAAAATCGCACAAGACTAGAAAAGCGCAATGCTGTGGATAGACTGAATGACTGACTGATGGCTCAATGGTTGGTTGGTTGGTTGATGCTTAAGCTGGTGGCCTGGCTCACTTACTAACAATATCTAATAACTTGGCTATATGAATGAGTGAGTGGGTATTTAGTGAGCCGGTGTTATTGTTGTGAATGTGATTTGTACTATAAACGTATATACATAAACATATGTACAAGCAGTAGCTTTAATCTTTTGATAAAGTTTTGAAAAAACCAACAAATATATTTCAGAAAAAATCAATTGTATTTCAGAAAAGCTGAAATGAATATCAGAAAAGTGTAAATGTATTTCAGATACATCAAATGTATTTCAGATACATCAAATATATTTCAGACACATCAATTCTATTTCAGAAATCATCAACTTTGTTTCAGAAAATATCAAGTATGTTTCGAAAAAAGTCAACTGTCACTGTGACATGTCACGTTATTCCGAAGCATTTAAGAAAAGTGGTTGAGTGCGTTATAGCGCTAGTACAATCAGGTGTTTCAGATCATCTCTTTACTTTTCCGAATAACCTCTTCTACATATACTACAAACGTCTTTACTTACTCATGGTTCGTTTATGTTAGGAAGTATCATATACGCCTTTGCGAATGATTTTATATTTACCATGAATATTAAATTGGGTTGAGCATTGAAGGGTACTGTCCCGGACTTGGAGAAGTTGCTGGTCTGTTATAACAGACTTCCTATAACTCACCATGGGACGGCGGGTGCTTTGTCGCATACAATGTCTAAGTAAATCTGTAAAAACGTTGCCCAACGTCGTCCCCTTCATTGAAAGTTCTTGATCCTTCCGCAGCGTTCTTATATTAGAATGTACCACGACGCATTTCGAAATCACACTTGATGTGCTTATATTTCCGTTATCACTTTTTAACAGCACGGCTAACGGTCAAAAATTTATTTTTGCTTGCATTTACTGAAATTTGAGTTTTCTACACGAATTTTTCTTCCGTAAAATACTTTCCTTACACTAAATTGCTTTCTGAAAAATATATGAGATTTTTGGAAATACATTTCAGCTTTTCTGAAATCTATTTTAGCTTTTTCTGAAATACTTTTTCCATCTTCTGAGATACGTTTGCGGGTTTCTCAAATATATTTCATATTTTCTGAAATACGTTCTGAATCACGAAATCCGAATCACCGTTGGCTTTTTCTGAAATAAATTTGAACTTTCTGACATAGAATTGATATTTTCTGAAAAACAATTGAAATATCTGGAATACAGTTTGCCGAAAAGCACTTGCACTTTTCTGATATTCATTCGAGCGTTTCTGAAATACATTTGATTTCTTCTGAAAAACAGTTCAAATAGTTGTAGTTGAATCATTAACGAGAGTACGGCCGAGCTAAGCTGGGCGGGATTTAATTTTCCTCAGAATTTCTCTAGTTTCGCATATGGCCAATATACTTATACCAGCCTATACCCTATACATGTCCTAGGCCTAGTCCTCATGAATAAATTACAACATAAAGTTATTTCGACAGTCCAGAAAATAATTTTGAAATAGTCACGAAAAGATCCCGAAATTATAGCATTTTCGTTCTCGAAATTGTCCGGATTTGGACCCGTAATAATTCACAGAAAGAATAATTTACCGATTTTTTTAAAGGGCCGAGTTCTCCCCTAAAACACTTTTTCACGATATAGTTCAAAAACATTCCGTAGCAATAGTTCCATTTGATTCTCGAATGGCTTCGGAATCTCTCCAAATCGTTCCCGAAGCTATGCGAAATAATCTCGAAAACAACACCGACTCTATATATATTGAAATACGAAATTATCTCGGCGATATTATAACGAAAACAACCAAGAAACTGATAAGAAATAGTCCGAGAATACCTGGTTCACATCCCTAAACGGTACCGAAATAGTTCTAAGAAATCTTGAAATATCCCCGAGAAGGTCCCCAAAAGTGCAGTCTTGAAGTAATCTAGTATAGTTCCAAACGATTTCGAACACAATCCCAAAACGGTCGCGTAAGATACCTAAAGTAATCTAGAACGATGATTCTGGACATAGTCCACAACTGACCCAAATAATCAGGAACACATCCTGAAAACAATCTTGAAATAGTCCAGAAACGATCACAAAATAGCTATGATTCCAAAAATAAGCTGATCTAGAAATAGCCCCCAAAGTAAGCCGACAATGTTGCTTAAAACTATATCTATATGACCCAGATACCAAATTTCGTTGGTATAGAACGAGCAAAGGTAGAGTTCGAACAGTTAAAAATATTTCTTCAATGAGGCATGCCCTCCCCTCCCCTCCCTCAAAAGGGAGGTATTTGTTAACTTTTACGAAATAGGCACATGTTTTTATGTTTAATTAAATCTTAGTTAAAATAATTACAACTCTATAAAATCCCTGGACTTAAAATTACTCTTCAAAGTTATTTTACTTGAAGGTATAACGGCTAAAAATAGTTTAGAAGTTAATGTTCCCAAGTGGTGTAGAACTTCTTTTTCAAAAAAATATAATTTTCATCCATACCTGGTCTTCCGCTCTGGTGTGGTTGAGCCAAAAAAGGATTGTATCAGTCCGATTTATAAGAAGGCAACATCCCGGCAATTTTTTAACTTGAAGATGCAAGATTCAGACTAAGGGCATGTTAGGAAGGCTAATACGTTCGCAGTGAGGGCACAATATACAGATACGAATTGAAGTCAAACTGGATGCAGTTATGGTAGTCAAATCAAGTTCAAAGTTCCAGAGAAATTAGCTATGTTTCAATTCACTCAGGCTGCCTTATGATCAAATCGGTCTTAAGTAATCAAAATGTTAACTTGGTTAAGTCTCTGGGCATATAACCAAGAGAAGCAGATCACCAATGATGTGAACATATAAAATTCCAAAATAGATACAATCGCGGCAAACGCTCTTTTCTTTCTGCAAAAAAAACTGAACAGTACCGCATTACACCTAACAGTGTTGAGCCGAAAACTGGACCATTTCATACGTATAATATAGCAGGAGCCTAGCTCTGACCAAAAGTCGTTGCAGTCAGTACTTGTTCAGATAATTGCATATTGTAACGAATTTTGGGAAATTCCTGATTATTTTTGCAGCTTCTTTTAACTGTCGAATAAATAACTCCAATATTCAGTATAGCAAAATGATCTTTATTTACAACTCTACTTCGCAATCATAATTATCACCTACTTCAAAAAAGTGTGTTTAAATCAAACTGATTCATTATCGCTTACACCGCGCTCCTTTTATACTCACAGTTGTATCTAATACTTGTTATTTAGCTATATGCGTGTGTATGTGTGCATAACGACTTCTGCTCTTAGCTGATGATAACGTGATGTGTATGTGAAATAATCTCTTTGCTTCAAGCTGCTGGTTATGTGTATGTGTGGCTGCTTTATTTGATGTGTTCATGTACATAAGTGTGACTGCTTGTTTTATTGTTGTTGTGCATTTATTTAGTAGCAGCATAGTGATATATAAAACTGCTACTATTCACTACACTGCCTTCCATCTAAATCTCTCAATTCAACCGCTGCTAGCCTCTCCAAATGTACCACTCTTCTATTTCGTGGTTCCCCAATTGTTTGTATGCGGTAGGCATCACTGATCCGCTTTACTACTTTATACGGCCTTCTCAACTACACTGAAATTTAGATGTAACACCTTTCAGCCCTCACACTCTGTTGTTTGGCCAATGGACTACTTCGAAGAGCTTGAGCTTGACGGATTGGTTTCGCATAGTCAGTATCGTTTTGACGTTTCTCAACAGTAGTGCACCCTGGCTTGAAACCACCCTTGCCTTCTTTCTGGGAAATTCGCATTTTCCATTCGTTCCACCAATCTTTTCGTTATCTACTGCGTTTCAATTTTATGGTATTTGCATCTCCTCCACCAGCACTCGCTTACTGCTGAGCCCTTTCTCAAAACAAAAGTTTAGTAGCACATCCTTGTTCTTTTAGCTTATAATCTAAAGATGCTTGTCCGTTAATTTAAAGATGCTTATCTGTTGGCGCTTCTGCAATACTTCTGAAATAGATGACGGCTTAACAACGAGCCGTGTGTGTTCTTTAAAACAAGTATTCCACTTTAGATTGCACTACAGATGGGATGCGACAATTACTTAGGTGTTGACGCTAGACCAGAATTCATTAGAGCTTCGGTAAACTATACGTGTTAGCTAACCATTGCCCTTATAATTACCAATACAAACAAATTTTCAATTGTAGTCGATGCTCTGCCCTACTACGCTATACGTTCATCTTTTAGTAGATGCGCTACCTAATTTTTTTCATTGTTTTAGATGGATTTCAGCACTCTGCAAATAAGCTTTTTGTAACTTAGCGATTAAAGAATTTGGCTAATGTAAGTAAGCATTACACGAGTAAATGTCTTTCAGTTACG
>JARSSU010031507.1:0-25894 GCA_029619165.1 Eurosta solidaginis
AAATGTTATCAACAGCAACGGCATTAAACTTGCACTTTACTATAATTGAACTTCATATTACACAATTAAAGGAGCCAATGATAACGACAGTTTCACACAACTTTTTTTATTGAAACCGTTTTCCATATGAAAATACCAAACTATAAAAAAGAACGACAAATAGAAAAAATTAAGCAATTATTAAAATAATGTGTGTCATATTGAATTTGTTCATAGGTAGCTTAACTATTGCGATTGCGCCAAGTGCTTTTTAAATATGTCCTTATCAGCTCAGCAAGAAAAGAAGCTAACTACTAGTAACTATAAGTTAGTTAACTATTATTTGATTTTTATACCTTTCATGAACATGAAATGGTATATTAACTTTGGTCCGATGTTTGTAACTTTGAGAAATATAGAAGATAGACTCACCATTAAGTATACCGAATTGATCAGGGCGACGAACTGAGTTGATATAGCCATGTCCGTCTGTCTGTTTGAACGCAAACTAGTCCTCAAATTTGAGATATCTCAATGAAATTTGGTACAAGGATGTATTTTTGTATTATATTAGACATTTGTCGGATCCGGTAGGATCGGACCACTATAACATATATGTATCTCCCATACAACCGATCGTTCAGATAAGACGATTTTGGTCATTTCTGCCGCAATTTAAAAGTATAAACGTGAAACTCGGTGATATATATTCTAATATATCATAGAAGATATCCTGAAAAATCACTTTGATCGGAGCTATATATAGTATATATCCCATACAACCGATCGTTCAGATAGAAAGATTTTTTGGCCATTTCTCCCTTAATTTAGAAAGTATAAACGTGAAACTTGGTGATATATATTTTAATATATCATAGAAGCATTTTCTGAAAAAATCACTTTGATCGGAGCTATATATAGTATATATCCCATACAACCGATCGTTCAGATAGAAAGATTTTTTGCAATTTCTCCCTTAATTTCCAATATAAAAACGTTAAACTTGGTGATTTTTATTCTAATATATCATAGAAGATTTCATGAAAAAATCATTTCGATCGGAGCTATATATAATATATATCCCATACAACCGATCGTTCAGATAGAAAGATTTTTGGCCATTTCTCCCTTAATTTAGAAAGTATAAACGTGAAACTTGGTGATATATATTTTAATATATCATAGAACATTTTCTGAAAAATCACTTTGATCGGAGCTATATATAGATATATATCCCATACAACCGATCGTTCAGATAGAACATTTTTGGCCATTTATCCCTTAGTTTCGAATATAAAAACGTGAGCCGATGACAGTCCCATCCTTACTTGTTTTTTTTTGAAAACGACCTCATTATTTTTCTATGACGATGACCGAAAAAGGTCAGAGTGGGTTACCCCTGCCTGACTTGACAACTAGTTAATTTTTAGTTAGCTAAAAGTTTGTTATTTTAGGTATTATCGTAAAGTACAGTCTAGAAATTGTAAATAAATTTGTTGACTTGGGAGTCATGCTGGATTCCAAACTTAGTTTCAACCTTCATATTAATGCTACAGTGAATAAAGGCAAAGGTGTTTTTGAATTTACTAAACGGTGGTCAAAGAATTTAACGACCCTTACGCAACTAAAGCACTTTTTAGAACGTCAGTTAGGCAATATTAAAATATGGCTCAATAATCTGGAATCTGCGTTATCAAGTCCATACAGACAGTCTCGAATCAATACAAAAACAATGTTTACTATTTGCCTTAAGAAATTTTCAATGGGACTCTTTATATAATCTTCCACCTTATACTAATCGATTAAAGCTTATCAATCTTCCAACTCTTGCTAGTCGAAGGGAATGCTTGGTGTAATATTTATGATAAAACTTTTAAATGGATCAATTTCAAGCCCATTCCTTCTGAATGAAGTGAGTTTTTGTGTTCCCTCACGGACTTCAAGACACTTCAAACCTCTCCTGCTGAAACAATGTAGAACGAATTTCGAACTAAATGAACCTTTTCGGTGTTTATACCAAGATTATAACTCTCACTCCAACACATTTAATAATTCGGACTTCCTTTTTTCTATAAAAGAGACTGTTCTCACCACTCTTAATAATTAATGTATAAAAGGATTGCTTCTGTTGTATATTGGAACGATTTTCCGTCATCCCTTGTCAAATTTGGTTTTGAGACAAACCGGTTTCGGCGTTGTGCCATCATCAGTGTCGATTTTCGTTCTGATCTGTTGTTGTCATTTGTCCTGTATTTATAGTTCGTAGGTATATGAGCAGGTATTGTCAAATTGATGCTTGTGTATATTTAGTTATGTGTATGTGCTGTGTGTTCGTTCAGAACCGAGGGTGGTTTACTAATCGATTTGTGTGGCTGACTGGGGTAGGTAGAAATCTGTGATTTTAGTCGTTTGACCTTCTTTGTCGGTTTTTTGTTTTGGTGTGTTAATTGTTTTGTGTTTATTTGTTGTTGTGTGTTTGTCTGTTGTACCTGTGTGATTAAGTTGTTTCCTGTAAACAAGTTTTAAAGGCTCGAATATTGTGTCAGAAATTGTGTTTATCTGTTCGTTTATTATTCTACCGTCGAATGTTTTCTGTTTGTAGATTTCCATGTTTTCGAGTACGTTGAGACGTCGGCCCTTTCTTGTATGTGAAGAACCCTAACTGTTTTATTGATGTTTGCTGGGGAACATTCATTCTCGACCATGTGATTCGCGAAGTTAGACTCGGGTATAATGTTTGGATTCCGTATTTTTTTGTTGTAATCTCTAATATGTTCTCTGAACCTCGTTCTTATTTGCCGTCCTGTTTGTCCTATGTAACTATGCTGGCATCCGCAGGTAAGCTTGTATACGCCGTGGCTGCTAAACGGATCCTCTGTGTTAATGTTAGTTCTTAGTTTTCGCCCTAGATTGTTCGATGTTTTGAATGCTGTGTTAATGTTGTATTTTTTAAAGAAGTTTGCCAATTTATATGTTGCTTTTCCAGTATATGTCATAGTCGTCCAGCTATTATTTTCCTTTTCATTATTTCTTTTTGGTTCTCCATTTGTCCTTCTGAGCTTATCTACTAGTGCTTTTTTATATCCGTTGTTTGCAGCGATATTATATATGACCTCAAGTTCTCTCTTATATGCCTCTTTGTGTAAGAGGTGTTCTTTCAAGTCTATGTACCAAGTGCCTTAATGCTGCATTTTTATGCTGTTGAGGGTGATTTGAGGTATTGTGTATTATTGTGTCGGTGGCCGTTGACTTTCTATATATGTCATAGTTAAATCGTTTGGCTTCTTTATCAATATTTATCGTGAGGTCTAGATAGTTGATTCCTCCGTCTTTTTCGGTTTCCATTGTAAATTTTATATTCCGTGCTGTTTGTTGAGGTACTCCAGTACAAGCTCTTCGTTATTAGTAGTTAAAACGCATATTATGTCATCCACGTATCTAGCATAAAATGACACGCCTAATTTGGACTTCAGCTCCTGTATGTACTTTTCTTCCAGATTTTGCATGAACACTTCCATAAGAATTGCTGATGTGGGGCTTCCCATTCCAAGACCGTTTGTTTGTCTATATATTTTATTGTTGAATTTAAAATAGTTTTGTGACGTAAAGTGGTTCTTAGCGTATTTGTGATTTGCATACTTTTCACTTTGTTTTTTGTGTTATGAACTATTGTTGAGCTAACTATGTCCAAAGTCTCCGATTGTGGTATAGATGGGTATAAATCTTTATGTCAAAATATACCAATTTGCTGTTTCTTGTTAGCTCTACGGTCTCGAGTCTCTCTATTAGTTCTGTTGTGTTAGCTATTGCATATTCGTTCCTTAGCTCCAGAGTATCTATCAATATCGTTTTTAAATATTTGGACAGTTTGTAACATGGTGCCGATTTAAAATTAATGATGGGCCTCATTGGCGTGTCCGGCTTGTGGATTTTTTGGTAGCGCAACCAGTGGAGGAGCCGAAGGGTTCATTTGGACCAATCTATGTGCCATGTTAGAATCTACTATATTTGTTGCATTTTTTATAGCAACTTTGATTTGTTTTTGGTATTCATCTGTGGGATCCTCTCTCATTCTACGACATTTCATTTCCTCTATGAGATCCTCGGTTTTGGATATATATTGCTCTTTTTCGATTAGCACAGTGGTGTTTCCTTTGTCCGCTTTCGTTGTGACAATATTGTTTTTCCTTAGTTTATGCCGTAGATTCTTTATTGTTTTCTCCTCTGTATTCGATTTTTGTCCTTCCTGTGCTTTCACCTCCTTTTTTATGATTTCCCTGCACATGTGTCTTGCGTGCTCCTGTTCTTCCTGTGATATCAATGATATTGCGGAGCAAGCGATTGTAGATGCTTTCTTTTGACATAAAAGATTTATACCCATCTATACCACTATCGGAGACTTTGGACATAGTTAGCTCAACAATAGTTCATAACACAAAAAACAAAGTGAAAAGTATGCAAATCACAAATACGCTAAGAACCACTTTACGTCAAAACTATTTTAAATTCAACAATAAAATATATAGACAAACAAACGGTCTTGGAATGGGAAGCCCCACATCAGCAATTCTTATGGAAGTGTTCATGCAAAATCTGAAGAAAGTACATACAGGAGCTGAAGTCCAAATTAGGCGTGTCATTTTATGCTAGATACGTGGATGACATAATATGCGTTTTAACTACTAATAACGAAGAGCTCGTACTGGAGTACCTCAACAAGCAGCACGGCAATATAAAATTTACAATGGAAACCGAAAAAGACGGAGGAATCAACTATCTAGACCTCACGATAAATATTGATAAAGAAGCCAAAAGATTTAACTATGACATATATAGAAAGTCAACGGCCACCGACACAATAATACACAATACCTCAAATCACCCTCAACATCATAAAAATGCAGCATTAAGGCACTTGGTACATAGACTTGAAAGAACACCTCTTACACAAGAGGCATATAAGAGAGAACTTGAGGTCATATATAATATCGCTGCAAACAACGGATATAAAAAAGCACTAGTAGATAAGCTCAGAAGGACAAATGGAGAACCAAAAAGAAATAATGAAAAGGAAAATAATAGCTGGACGACTATGACATATACTGGAAAAGCAACATATAAATTGGCAAACTTCTTTAAAAAATACAACATTAACACAGCATTCAAAACATCGAACAATCTAGGGCGAAAACTAAGAACTAACATTAACTCAGAGGATCCGTTTAGCAGCCACGGCGTATACAAGCTTACCTGCGGATGCCAGCATAGTTACATAGGACAAACAGGACGGCAAATAAGAACGAGGTTCAGAGAACATATTAGAGATTACAACAAAAAAATACGGAATCCAAACATTATACCCGAGTCTAACTTCGCGAATCACATGGTCGAGAATGAATGTTCCCCAGCAAACATCAATAAAACAGTTAGGGTTCTTCACATACAAGAAAAGGGCCGACGTCTCAACGTACTCGAAAACATGGAAATCTACAAACAGAAAACATTCGACGGTAGAATAATAAACGAACAGATAAACACAATTTCTGACACAATATTCGAGCCTTTAAAACTTGTTTACAGGAAACAACTTAATCACACAGGTACAACAGACAAACACACAACAACAAATAAACACAAAACAATTAACACACCAAAACAAAAAAACCGACAAAGAAGGTCAAACGACTAAAATCACAGATTTCTACCTACCCCAGTCAGCCACACAAATCGATTAGTAAACCACCCTCGGTTCTGAACGAACACACAGCACATACACATAACTAAATATACACAAGCATCAATTTGACAATACCTGCTCATATACCTACGAACTATAAATACAGGACAAATGACAACAACAGATCAGAACGAAAATCGACACTGATGATGGCACAACGCCGAAACCGGTTTGTCTCAAAACCAAATTTGACAAGGGATGACGGAAAATCGTTCCAATATACATCATTTATCCACCCTGTCGGAAAATCAACCAAACAAGATAAGTCATTTCTTCTGTTCTCTTTAAGCATTACGCTTGGCTGATGATATCTCCTCTGTAGCTGAGCAGCCTCAGATCTCGACGCTTCACACACCGCTGCCCATGAAAGACTCAGCAAAAAAAAGTTATTATATATATATATACCGCAAAAATGATCAAATCAGTTTCCAAAGAAAACTGCTGTGTTTTGCTGCGTTCATCCAATTTATATACCATGTTAATCATGCTGTGGAGATCTCTCTTGAACAAATTGGCGATATTTGAATACAAGTTTGAAATTAGAAGAAAGGGCGTTAGCTAAGTTAGTTACCAGACACTCAGGATATCAGTGAAGGTAGATATAAAGCAAATAGTTTCTAGTAATAATTTGTTATGGGCATCCGGTAAATATAATGAGAGTTTCAAAGATGTAAGTCTCCTTTATACCAAATAATAATATTGTAACGAATTTACTGCAAATCCTCTTATTCGCAACCTTCTACTATCGTTCGTATCGCTAAACTGTGGAATAAATAACTCCAATATTTAATAATGTAAAATGACTTTTATTAAAGTATTTCACAATAACACTGATACTTCACAACCAATTGCTTGTTGAAATGAAACTGATTGTCGCGCCTCTACTGTTGCGGCTTTTTATACTCTGTGATTTCTCGTTTGCATACTTCTAGGCTCTTCCAGAATTTACTTAGTTACTGCTATATAATTATAACTACAGATGCACGTGTATAGCTTCTCATATGCGCGTGTATTTGTGTAGCCATATGATTGATCTATTGATGTGCATACAAGTCACTGCTTAGCATCGATTAGAGATGACAGTACCCCTTAGTGTTGCTAATATCCGTAACAATATTATAAAAAATGTTACCTATATGCACCGGCACCCGCCTTTACATATTTGTAATATATTTGCGTGTAATTGGGTTTGTTTTATAAAACAACATGCTTATTTATAAAGTAGCTTTCTGTAACTATTGCATAGTTTAAAGGAGTGCCCTGAGGCTGTCACGCTGCGCTGAAAATACTTCCTAAATCCAATACTTGTATTAACTTCACGTCGTTTGATGAAATAAGTTTAGACCATGCAATCGGTTGAGGTTTTATCAGTTTTGACTGAAGCTAATTTTTGTATCAAACATCTTAATCGTGAAAAGAACCAAACTAGGCGAAGAAAGACCAGAGGGCTAAATCTAAACAAAAAAGAACATTTTTGATTCAAATGAGCCAAGATCGCAGCTAGTTAAATGAACTTCCCTTATTCCAGTTGTAGCTTACTCAGAAAATATTGTGACGAATATTAGCAAGTTCATCACGTCACTATGCCGCTAGTTAATGAATGCAGCACAACAACAACAGCAATGTAAACAGACGAAATAACACATGCATGGACACAAAAACAAAGAACGCAGACGACAGTAGATAAACTTCACGCACATATGCATACAAAACAATAGCGAATATGATATGCAGAAACGAGAAGTAAATAAGCAACTATTCGTGAAGGCTGTTCGTGGAACGTCTAGACCCTGGAAGAAAAATAATGACGAAATAACTGAGTGGTATATGACGAAATCCCAAAAACTTAAAATTTTTTGGGTACTCGGGTTTTACACACGGGCAAAAAAACTTAAGGCCAGAAAAAAGTACAAGGACATTAAGTTTGATCTTTTGACTACCCGATCTGATGATTTTAAAAATCAAGAAAGTTGATAGTAAGTTTTTGCAGAACTTCGAAACGTAAAAAACGTCGATTTTTACACTTTTTCAAGCGATACCCTTTATGAATTTTTACGATAAAATTTTGAGGCATCGCTGAAACGCTATGGAATTTAAACTGAATGTTGTTTTTGAGACGAAGATTCTAAAAGTATGAGCAAAATTAATATGCCCCTCCAATACTCAAAACTATCACCAATCAAAATAGCGATACTTTTTTTGTCATTTCCAATATTGGCAGTTTTTGCTTATAGCTTTTCGAGGCAACTGAGTATTGAAATTTGGATTATGCACGATAATAGTCTATCAGGGACTAAAAATACCTGGGGCTTCAAATTCGATGTGCCTCTTTCAGTTTTGAAGGTAGAGGCAGAAAAGTGGAAGCACTTGGTTGCGTAAATTTTTTTCAGGAGCATGTTTTTTTGTTGGCACAGCTACAATTTTACTCTAATCACTTCATACTCGTTTGTTAATTTTTTCTCTACACCACAGTAGTATACCATCAATTGCCTCATCTTGGAATATTCACGCAAGGAAATTTATTGATGTTTGTATATGGGGCAAGTGTAGAAAAACATTTTTTTTTAAACCAGTTTTTATTTAAAAGTAAATGAAAAGAAACACAAATTTGGTAAAAAAATTAAAAAAAAATGTACACTTTTTGACGATTGCCAATTTTTGGCGAAAATTTCGTATGTTTGCCCCATGTACAAACATCAATAACTTTCCTTGCGTGAATATTCCAAGATGGGGCAATTGATGGTATACTACTGTGGTGTAGAGAAAAAATTAACAAACGGCTATGAAATATATTACGGTTACCCGGTTTCACATTTTTGCAGATATCTCTAAAACCGGGTTTCGGGTATCAACAAAATTTTACATAGCTAACAGCTGCATATATCTTCATATTTTGTTAAAATTTCGATATAATCGGTACAGTGTTGAAATAAATGTATATTTATATATATTTTGCTCGATCTTTTGCCTCTATCTTTTTGAGGCATTATGTAAGACGAGTAATGGCGATGCACTATAGCTCCAATTAACCCCTCAATGTTCCTAACAAAAAGATATTTGCGTGATACAATGTTTCATTGTTTTCTCCAAAAAAACCAAAGTTTGGCGGATTTCCCCACATAAGCAGCGTAATCTAAGGAATGATTAATCAGTTTGACTTTAACACGTTGTAAGTTAAGAACGCGAACACATTGTGAAGTTTAAGAGCCATTGCCGTGTTGAATAAGTAACATTTTGATGTACATGATATTTGAGCTCATTATGTTCAACTATTGAGTGAGACGAGCCAGGCAGAAATAATCGAGAATTTCAAAAATCCGTAGCCTTGCTCACTAGAGTGCCTGCTTCTATTTACATATTTGAAGAAAACACTATATCAGATAAAAAAAAGAAAATCTACCTCAGAATTTGATTGAAGAGCGCGTTATCTCAAAATTTGTTTCAAGCTCTAATGCACTGTTGCGGCAGAAGATATCTTTAATTTATGCTCAGGTATTATGCTTGCGAAATAAACTATAAGATAGGCTGTTCTCCAAACGCATTCTGAAATGGGAAGTTATTCCATGATCGGGCTTTTTTGAAGTAAAAATGAGACTGACATACTTCAAAACAATTCAGAAATACAGATCGCTTTCGAAACGGCAGCTAAGATAAGATGCAACTCCACTCAATCTCTTTACTGTGTCACTCTTTCGATCTAAAAATATTGTTGGACAGTTTAATTAGTAGTAATACATTTTAAACAAAAATAGATTTTCCTATATAAAATTAATGAAACATACATAAATAAACTTATGACTATGTAAATATCAGCGAAATCACATGCCATGCATAAAAACGCCGCCTAATTGCACATTAGGGTGCCTATGTAAATTTTCCTTCTTGATAAATATTAAATTGATTTTTAGCAAAAATAAACAAAAATTTGGGACACACACACGCTCAGCATGCAGCCAGGCAGACCCAGTAACAAACAACTCCCGCTTACATATGTTAGCACACATACACACACTTCACACAATTATTCATACGTACATTCAATATAACAAATCAACCGACTTGCCACACCCCCTGGCGCTTACGCTAAAAAACAAAACCGATTAAGTCCTCAAACGTCTTTCACTCATTTTAAGCCATTTTTTATGCTGACATCGCTGCCATCTCTGCTGTTGCCGCCACGGTTTGGCGTGTTTGAATTGACGTTCGCTGTCTCCTCACCGCTGTTTTGACTACCATCACTATTAATGTCATTTTCATTTTTGCTAATACTTTCATCGCTTTTATTATTATTATCATCGTCATTATTATTATTTGAACGTCGATATTTTGGCGCTATATAATATAGACCATCCTGCTCTCCAGTCTGTGTCAGTTGTGGCGGCAAACGCTGATAGGCGTTCGGTGGATATATTGGAGTATAGAGTTGTGGGCGCACCACCTGCGGATGTGAAATATATTCACTATCCGGATTTATAGGTTGCAACGGTTGTCGATAGTTAACCAATATATCGCGGTGCAATGGAATTGGTTGGGGATATTGACGTTGTGGTGCTAGTTGCTGCTGCTGCTGTGATGTGGCAGCGGGTGGCGCGTAATATTGTGATTGATGTGAAAGCGGCGGTTGTGGTGAGTTATAGCGTTGCAGTTGCTGCGCGCCATATGGATTTAACGGCAACGCAGGCGGATAGGGATTAATATATTCTGCATCAGGATTAAGCGGTGGACGATTTGGCGCATAATTCACGTAAGTATCATTCTCTAGACTCCATAATGTTTGCTGCTGCTGTTGCTGTTGCTGATAGTTGGATTGTGGCGGCTGCTGCTGCTTGCTGATAGTTGGATTGTGGCGGCTGCAGCGGTGGCAGTCGCTGTTGTTGGCGATATTTTACTATGCGACGCGCGTTTATCGGCTGCTGGAAGGGTTCTTCATAGAAGCGATTATTTTGACGCGCATGCAGCTGCGGCCCTCCATAGTAGTAACCATTGAAATTACGCTGTTTCGGAGCAATCACAATTGGCGGTCGTTCAATGCGTTGATATTGTGGAGGCGCCTGCAGTTGCTGTGACCCTGGCGCTAGAGGTGGTGCATCATATTCATTCAACTCTTGTCCTTGATTAACCGTCACCCATGGTGTTTGTGTGGCCACAAGCGTGCGCGGTGTACTTGGGTATTGCGGTAGTTCTTGTGCGCCAGAGCGGTATTCCGCGTAAAGTGGCGCTGGCTGTAAATATTTTGCCCTCACTTTTTTAGGACGTGTATGCGTTATAGGCGGTGGTGGCGCCGCTTGCTGGCGGTAAGGCGTATCAGGTTGTACTGGCACCAGCGTCAGTGGTTGTTTGATAACGACGCGGCTGCTGTTGCGGCTGTGCGTATTCCTCCTCTTCCCGCTGTTCTTGTTTTTGTTGTTGTTGATGACGTTGCGCGTCCGCTTTCTCTACGGCAATCGCATGGAATGAATTCTCGTCATCGACTGGCGGACTATAGGTAACCATTGGCTTGAATGGTGTCTCATCATATTCAGTAGGTGGCTGAAAGTCATCCGCGCCTGCTGTCGGTTGTGCTGATTCCAAATTCTTGGATGCATCGAAACTAAACTCGTATATAGGTTTCGCTTTTGGAGTACGCGGTATATTATTGTCACGTAGTTGCTGATTTTGGTAGTAACGCAATGTCTCACGTATCGCGTTCACCTCTTGTTCGAAGTTCTCTAGTGGACGCGGCTTGTGATAGATGGGGCGTTTCGACGGGCACTGGCAGCGCTTGCTTATATCGTACTTGCTCTGGTTTGGGCGTAATGTAGACCACATCTTGTGGCAAGTATTGTCGTTGTGGCTGCACTTGTGAATTGGTTGGCCTGTAAGGACGTTGGTTCTGTTGCTGTGACTTGAATGGCCTCTTGCTGGTAGCGTACAATTTTATTGGTTTCGCATATACTGGCTTATCGGTTGTAGCGAGGAAATCATCGATAACATTTGAAGTAACATGACTAGGCTGACGCTTGGCCTCGAAGTATTCATAGTAAATGGGATTGGATTTCGAGAGCGTGTCTTCGTGATTCTGTGGTGCGGTACCGTCATAAGCGCCAGAGTTAGGCCGTGCTTTCGGATATTTGTTTGATGGGAATATCGGTATGTGTACCGCAACTGGTACGGGTATAGGTTCGATAATTGGTGGTGAGGATACTGTTGGTGTAGGTGCGGCTGGAGATAGAGGTGGCAACTGACTCGGTGGCACTACGTGCGATATAGCGGCTGGTGGTTCTGGTGTAATGATTATTGTTTTGGGTTGATAGTGATGTATTTTCGTGATAACTTTAGGTCGGTACGGAGTTTCAGTTGTTGATGATGTTGTGGTTGTGGAAGTGGTGGTGGTTGTAGTGCTGGATGTTGTACTCGTGCTCGTCGAAGTAGTGCCGTAGCCACGATGTCTCACAGGTGGCGAGTGTATTTTTTCTGTTTTCTCCAAACGAGTGAATTGGTTAGGCGGTGGTGGTAGTACAATACCTGGCACTAATGGACCCGGTGGCACCGGATTTGTATAATTGTTCTTATATACAAAACTATATGCAGGCGGATAGTACAATGAAGGATCATCTTCATCAAAGTCATCGGTAACGTTTGCATTTTCCAATGAACCATTACTTCGTCCCAGTGGAAAGGGTCCCAAATTTGGGAACGTTATGGGACGCGCATTACTCAAGAATGGATTGACAAATGTTTGGTTGTGATAAAGCCATGGCGGATAGGGCGCCGGGTAGAGGTAACCCGGTTCACCTTGTGCAGTATCTTGAGCCGATCCCGGCCGGGTAATAAGATTCTTCTCGTTGTCACTATCACTTTCGGGCGACGCGTAGTTGGTTTCCGGTCCGATGGGATAAACTGATAACGATTCATTAGCGACCGGATAGACGACCGTGAATTTATTATTTCCGATAAACTGTAACGGTCCATTTTCTTCAAGCTGGACGGGAAATGGTGGCGGCACTTTCGGATTCGGTGGCAGTTTAATTTGCCTTCCTGGAGCATCATAATCGTCGATGGGCGGCCACGGTTCATCTGCCTCACCCTTGTTAAGACTACCACCTTTAATTACCAGCAAATGATCCTCCGCCAACCAAATATCTTCTTCATTCAATCCACCATAAGTACGCTTATTATCAATAGGTGTCTCTTTGTTGGGCAAGTAGCTCAATACACCCGGACGCTTTGGTGGCCGTCGAAACAATTCTTTTTCAATAAGTCCATATTTACCATCACGTACCTGATCCGAAAGTGTTTTTTTCGATTCTTCTTTACTCTTCTTTGATTTAAGGGCATTTTCTTTACCCGCACCTGCACTAAGACGCAATATGCCGTTATCCCAATTATCGAAATCTCCTTCATCCTCTAATAGCGCTTCATCATCATTGTGCTCGTCTGTGCCATCCTCACTGAGGTCTTCACGATTTCTGCTCAAAAGAAATGGTTTTGCAGTCGTAGTTGTTGTTGTCGTCGCTGCGTTATTCATTGGCGTTGCTGTAGTTGTACTAACTTTCACTGAGCGATAGGAACTGCTCATCGCTAACTGTCCTCCCTTCGTGCGCACATAATGCGTAGTAGGCTTGTGAGTTGTTGTTGAATTAGATACAGTGCTGTTTTTCGTGACGGCAGAGATTTGATAAGTGGAACTATCCTCAGCATTTTGAATATGACCTGCGACAAGGCGGTGTATCATACGTGGTCTGTAAGAGAATTAAATATGAGAATAGTTAGATATATTCATTAGAGCTGTAGAGGCAGAGGAAGAGATATAGGTGGCGGTAGGTGTAGAGGTGGAGTTATGTATGGTTAGGCGTAAAGGAATTGGCTTATAGAACAGTGATAGCTAAAATTAAAAGGCAGTAAGCTACATGCTCGATATTAAGGAAAACGAGCGTCGAAACTCTTTTCCGGCACAAGATTACTTTACCTATGAAAGCGATGACCTCGAAGGTATGGAAATCTTACGAATTACAGAGCAGGAGGTACTGGATGCATTGAGTGAAATTGTCGATCTGTATGATATTGCAATTGCACGACCATCGGAAGAAGCCAAAAAAAGCGTTAGGTTACGTACAATAGTCGAGTGGCAAGAACTGTGGGAAGAATCGAGCAGAGGGCGCTGGATTTTAACTTTAATTCGGAATATAGCGAAATGGTATGAGCACGGCAAACTAAACCACTCTCCCACGCAGAAATTGAGTGGGCATAAGCGTAGAATATAGGAGCTCTTTCAGTTCGCACTCTTCAATCGAAATTAAATTGAAAATTGCAGAGAATGCGAAAAGATTTACTGTACACAGAGTTTTTGGGAAGGAACCTTCCACGAGGAATTTAGTCCCCATGTGCAGACACATGGAATATTGAACTGCTTTGCAAAAAGTGGTGTTTATAGTTTTACACTGTTGTTGCGTGCTCAAAGGGAGCGCAGAGAAATGCCCATGTATTAATTATAGCTCATTCGTTTCCTCCTCTTATCCGCACTTTCTACATCTGATATCACTCCCAAGGTTTAGTCCATTTACTTTTGAATCTTAAGTAAGAGTTCTTCCATCATATATAGTTATGCGTCCTTGCAGAAAAGATACGAGGCAACAAACACGCAGTTTCGCACTGGGGGCTTAAACCCCCTACTACTACTTCCGAACTAGCGCTGATCAGATGCAGGGCGCAACAGTCGGTGGTCACACTTATACTAACATGTGCAAGGATTTATGTAAATTAGTTAAACGCGGCCGCCGTGGTGTGATGGTTGCGTGCTCCGCCTACCACACCGAAGATCCTCTTTTCAATTCCCCTCGGCAGTGTTTGGCAAGCACCCCCAGTGTATTTCTGCCATGAAAAGCTCTCAGTGAGAACTCATCTGCCATGCAGATGCCGGAGTCGGCAAAAAAACAAAAGTAGGTTCCGTCCCGCCAATTTGTAGGAAAGATTAAAAGGAACATTACGCAAATTGGAAGAGAAGCTAGGCCTTAAATCTCTTCGGAGGTTATCGCGCCTTTCATTTATTTTTATTTCTGGTTAAACAATCGCTGCGTAAATATCACAGCCACATACAAGTCTGTAAGGGGGATAATTGCCATTTTGTAGAACGCTACGAGTTTAAAATAGTTAGTTGAAAGCACTGAGTGGGGAGAGAATTTGGACTATTTTCGCGTCTTAATAAGGTAGTTCTGGGGAAATTCCTTGCAGGGTTAACCCGTTGTGTTTCTACAACTAACTGAAAATAACTTTCGCGAACTTAACAACTTCATTACAGATCAAATTTAGCTTTCCAATTAAATTACCACGCCCCCATCATTTGGTCTCAATTCATAGCGAAACAAGTATTTAAATTCTACTTGAAGCTGGGAACTGTAGCTGGTCATTAAAGTATTAAATTTTACATTTCTTATGCCCGGTTTTTCAGTGCGAGTTTAAACTCCAGTTGAAGTCGACTAGAGTTTAACTTTGCCACTTTGTTCGATAAAATATAATTTTGCTGCACATATCAGCTTAGCGGCCGAAGTGGCAGGGGTAAAACTCTAGTCAACTTTAACTGGAGTTTAAACTCGGCTTGAAAAACGGGTCATTAGCATTCAAAACGCTAGCGCTTGACCTATAACAGCTTCAATTATTCATTTCATGTAGTACAAAGTAAATAATTTGCAACAAAAATAAAAAATAAAACGAAACAACCAGAACCGTCAGCAGTAAATCGCAAAACTCGAATCGTAAATCGCCAGTCTCTTTTTTTGGGTTATTCGCTTGTTTGTTTACTAAAATTGTAAAAATTTACTAAAAGTGGTAACTCACGTTTTTGGTGTTTGCGGATGACGCGCCGAGTGTACTATGCCGCCGCCGTTGTCGTCTCCGATGCCGCTATTGATGTCTCTTTGGTTTAGCGCTTTGACGCGTTGTGCGCTAGTTCGTGCCGAAAATGCGCTGATTTGTTTTGATTGGCGTTGTAGGAGCGGTTGATTCTGATGATTCGTCATCGCATAACTTGGAGTGGTATCTATTGTTGATGAATGTGCAACAACGCTGGCATGATCATGAGTGTTGACGATGGCTGCCGTATCTAACTTCACAGATGGCGACAATGAAGCCGTTGATGGCGGTGTTACCGGCGCCATTATTGCGCTCGTGCGCGCTATGTTAACGGTGATGGCATGTTTGTATCTTCATTGTTGCTGTTGCTGTAGTCGTTATTGTTATTGTTATCCCTATTATTCTGTGACACCGACTTTATTTGTTTATTATCAATTTGATTATATGCTTTGCTCTCAACAACACCCTTACTCGATACTGCCGATGCCTCATCATCATTGCTTTTGTAATTAGTTGGTATTGCTCCTCCACTAAGATAACTACGATTGGGGCGCACATTTTCTTGGGAGCTGATATCGACAGTGCGCGTTTGACGTACATTTTTCGTTGTGCCTCTATTAACTATGCCTGCGTCGCGAACATCTGTTGGTATACTTTTTCTGTCGAACGCTGTTCGCGCACGTTTGTTGGCACGTTTCTTCTAGAAGTGCGCGTTTGGCGTATGACTGGCGCTGTAGTGACGTTTTCTGCTTTGGCGCGTGGCGCTAACGATGCGCTGTTACTGTTGATTGCCTGCGCGTATGTAGCACTGCTGGTTTTAGTGTCGTAGTCGTAGTTGTTGTTGTTGTGTTCCTGGGGCTCTTGTGGTTGCATGCGTCATTACTGTAGTGGGCCGTGGCGTGCGCATAAGACGTGGCGCACGCAATGATGGAGGTTTCTGTGTTGTTGTCGATGTAGCCCGTCTATGGCACGCGTGCCAGTGGTCTTTTCTAACTCCAGCGCTTCCGACGTTGCAGACATTCTGTCTGGTCGTAGCGCGTTTACGACTGTTTGTTGTGTTAACAACAACAAAAGCGCCAGTAACGGAAATAACACTATGAAACTCAAGGCCGACGACTTCATCTGCAAATAAATATATAAAATAAAATTCAATAATAAAAAAGTGAAATAAGTATGGCATATTTAATAATATAATTAAATTAAATTAAAATTTCGTGTATATGCGTTAGTGCGCGTTTACATGCAATTTTTCTTTAATACAAATTTCATAAAACACCTGCAACCAATTCCAACAAGGAAAAACTACTGACTTGAAGCACGCGCACATGCTTTTCAACACATCTCTTGCAACAACAACTTAAATCTCTGTAAATCCATGTTAAAATAATGATCAGCACACCCCTGCCTTTTTAGCTTCACACTCAAGTTTTTTGGCTACATTTGTTTACTGGCGCGAATCGTGCCGCGCGTCGAAACGATTTATGATAATTAGCGGTAATGGATTCCACCATCTAACTACTCATGCAAGCGCTTGAAAATATACAGCCAAAATCTTGTTATGACTGCGATTGGGATATTTGTATATCATCGTTGCTTGCCCCACAGCCTATCTGCATGAGCGCTCTATGTATCTACGATTTTTTCTTGTGGGGCTCATCTCTTTGTGAGGATAGCCGCGGACATGTGCGCGTATATTCGTGGCACGTGCTATCTACATTTCAATGGTTCACCTTATTATATGAATTTATGTTTTTATTACATTACAAATTGTAAGGATGTACATTTGTGCTGCCAAGTTAAAAAAAATTATAGGTATCACTAAATTGGTATTAAACGCTTGTACGAAAATGATACGGAGTTGTGAAGTAGTGGAAAGTTATAACTATCAGGAAAAAAATACTATTTGGCTTTTTTTTACGGTTTTTAAAAAAATATGAGCATAGGCTTCCTCACACACCCAAGTTTCATGCAGCTACGTTTTCTCTGCGATATAGGAGCAACGGAACCAAGAACTTCCAACTCTCCATCCATTTATTTAAAATAAAAATAAATTAAATAAAGCAAAATACAAAAAATAAAAAATTAATAATAAAAAAATAAAAGAAAATAAAATAACAAAATAACAAAAATTCAATTAAGCAAAATAAAATAAAGAATACAAAATAAAATAAAATGAAGTAAAATAAAATGAAATGAAAAAAACAAAATGAAATAAATTAAAATAAAATAAAATGAATGAATAAAAAATATAAAAAGATGAAGTGAAATAAAATAAAATAAGATGAAACGAAATGAGATGAAATGAAATAAAATTGAAATAAAATAAAAAAAATAAAATAACATAAAATCAAATAAATTGAAATAAAGCAACTAAAATAAAGTAAAATAAAATTAAATAAAGCAAAATATATATAATAAATGATTGAAATAAAATAAAAATATAACAAAAATGAAATTAAATAAAATGAAAAGGAATGAAATGAAATAAAATTAAATAAAATAAAATGAAATTAATAGAAGTGAATTTTGAATGATATAAAATAAAATAAAATAAAACAAAACACAAAGTAAAATGAAATGAAATATAATAACATAAAATTAAATAAAACAAAATAAAATAAATATTAATTGAAATGAATTTGATTGTAATAAAAAAAATAAAATAAAATAATTAATTTGTTTATATGGCCGTTAATGAATAAATATATATATTTTTCTGTTTGTGAAACTCTAGGCCTCTTTTAAATAAAACAACTCGGTTTGTTGCAGATTGAGATCGAAAATATCGATAATTAAATACATAATAGCAACAAAACGAGTTGGTTATTAAAAGAGGGCCTAGAGCTCACAAACAGAAAAATATATATAAAATAAACAAAATAAAGCAAAATAAAATGAAAATAAAGCAAAATAAAAATAAAAATATGATTTGAAATGAAATAAAATAATATGAAATGAAATAAAAGAAAAGAAATGAGAAATAAAATAACATAAAATTAAATAAAAAATAAAAAGAAATTAATGAAATGAATTTAAGTGAAATAAAATAAAATAAAAATAGAATAAAATAAAATAAAATAAAATAAAATAAACATAAAAATAAAACAAAATAAAATAAAATAAATAAAATAAAATAAAATAAATAAAAATAAAATAAAATAAAAATACAAAATAAATACAAATAAAAATAAAATAAAGAAAAGAAAATGAAACAAAATAAAATGAAAAGTAAATATATGAAAATAAAAAATGATAAATAAAATAATAAAATAAATAAAGACAAATAGAATAAATAAAATAGTGAAGTGAAATGGAAAAAAAGGAAATTGAAAAAACACAATTTTTACATTTGTTTTTTATAGTAAAAAAGCTTATTTTTGAATTTTCCTATGACATGTATGTACATATATTACTATGAAAGCTGTAGTATTCAAAACAAAATAAAGTTTCAAAAATTCTCCCACTTCACTGTGTGGCGACTGAGACTATCTTTACTGAAAACGTATATCCGTGACAATTTCAATTTTTTCAAACAAACCAGTATATGGCCAATACTGCAATATTTGGATTGATCTTGGCTGACTGCATTTGGTTGCATTTCAGGGACCACTTCACAGAGAGCATGCAAGTGGTACCAGGTATACATACATATATAATACATATATATACATACATGCATACTTATCAATGAACAAATATAAGTTTATATCAACTATAGTAGTATATATGATGTACACATATAAAAGTAATCACTGGCCTAATGGCCTGCATAACGAAAAACGAAACTAAAACAGGAACAGTAAAAACGACGTTAATCGCAATTATCTAACTAAAAAAAACAAGATTTATTTTTCTACTGCTTGTTACTAATCTATTTTTTCTATATGTTTTGCTTTTGTTGTGTATTTTCTCATTTTTCATATCTTCAACCAACTTTCAACAACAAGCGCTGTCAGTCGTGCTCCCTTTTTATCAGCAAAGCAAAACTGTCCATACGCTAAGTAGCTTTTTTTACTGTCATTTTGACAGTGAATAGAAAATGCTCGTACCACCCAAAATAGAATCCCACAATCCAATTGGTTTGAAAAAGATTCTTATAAGTATAGTTTTCAATGAAAATGAAGTTGTTTAACCATGCGGAAACATGGCATCCGCGGTTATATGGATAACATAGTATATGGACGTGAGCACAACACAAAAAATTATATTGCCCTTAATCTTTTAGTAGCCATATAACACTATGCAACCTTTAAAGATTCTTTTTTTATATACTAATCCTCATATAATAATGAACGTTATTAATGTTATTATAATTATAAAGTGAGGCCTAAAAAAATAAAGACCCACCAAGTTGGCTGTCCTCCAATCAAGATCGCGAATTCAATAAATAGTAAAACGCTACAGACACAATTCCAACCTTCTGGCTACACATCCTACAAAGCTCTAATATCGACTCCGACCGCAACACTGTCACGCCTGAGTTTAGTTATTTCTCCACTCGGACCTCCTCTGAGAGCCATCATTGATCCCAACTAAGCAATCAAGCAGTATTGTAGGCTACAAAATACAGCATTGGTGGTATACAGAAAAAAAATCTTGTAAACCACTGTGAGGGGACGATCCCGCTTTTGTAACATAAACTCTTGATGTTAAAGCTCTGCCCTGATGTTGATATGAAAAATATGCGAATATTTATCAAACTCTCCACTGAGGGCAATTGTGTTCTAACTGGCGTAATACACGGAAAGCCTCGAATATCAGTTGGTCTTATTAGTGCTATTTAAAAATTCGATAAAAATTTAAATGTACATTATCGATTTATTTATTTCTTATCGACGAGTTATTGGTGTGCTATCGACGAATTATAAAGGATGTTATCGATTTGTTATCGAAGTGTTTTAAATTTGCTATCGACAACAAAGGTTATCAATAAGTTAGACACATTTTATGAACGAGTTTCGGTTAGTTTTCGCAAAGTTATCGATTAATTGTCAAAACGTAATGACTTGAAAAGTTATCAACATGTTATTAAAAATTTATCGATTACTATCGAAAAGTGGTCGGTTTGTTATCGATATGTTACCAAAAAGTTATCGATTATTTATCGAAAAGGTATGTATCAATGTAGTATCACAAAGTTATTGATATGTTATAGAAAAATTATTGATTTACTATCGAAAAAGCTATCGAGAAAGCATCGATTTGCTTTCAAGAAATTATTGACAAGATATCGAAAATTTAGCGATTCGTTTTATTGGAATGGTAACAATTTTTTAATAGCGTGTTATCGATTTTTTATCAACGACTCATCGGTTTCTCAAACGCTCGCGATGACTCGGCGATAAGAAGCCAATAACAAATCGATAACTCGACAATAATAATTCGCTATTTATTATCGACAATAAAAACACTAACTAGTTGGTATCGGTTCTTACGATGAATAGTTTACTAACAACTTTCTGTATCTAGACGTACACCTGTATGTTTACATCAAACTATAAGAGTACTTCTTACTCACGCCTTTTTTTTTAGCAAAAGAGGCAAATACATTTTTTTTACGAAAGACTAAATTTTTTATCCAAAATTTTAGGGTGGGAGGTGTATGTATGTATCTCAAATCCATATTGCGGCACATTTGTTCTCAACGGAATAACTTTGAAAAAAAAGGTCAAACTAAGTACATTGGCTATAAATAAGGATTAAACTTTCTGTATCGGAATTTTTAATCAGAAGCATTTAAAAACTTAATAGATAGTCTAATGCAGTGACATCTAGAATAATTCTTGGTGGCAATCAACTGTTTTCTGTTTAAAAACTTTGCTCTTTTTCGAAATTGCTCGAGAAGAAATTTCTCACGAGTACCGGCTTATCGCGAGATTCTCGAATATTGCAATACTCGCAAGGCTATCGAGCTTACCGATATTCATTTGAGTAGCTACATAGACAGTTTTATATGCAGTTCACAATTTCTTCTCGAACACAAGAGATAATTTCCACAAAACCAAAATTTAAGAGTATAAAGGCAGCAACTTAATTTAATGTCGGGATGCTCTCGATTTCTGGAGTTTCGAAATTCTCGCTTGTATTCGAGAAAATATCGTTAAGCTCTATAAAATCCATCTTTTATGCCACGCCGCAGTTACTCTTTTAAAAAATGTATGCAGCGAAACGAATTTGTGTTTAACATAGGTCGCATAGCCGAGGAAATGACCCTATATAGATAGAAGGAGTCATTGTTTTATTTAATAATTTATAAATTTTTGGAGATATTACTTTCTGTTCAGCTTATTACCATTCATTCTACGTTGAAAATATACCACCCCCAAACAATTCTTTCGAAGCTACGTAACAGAGTTGTAATTTTGAATTGCGTCTAGACATTCTAACAAACCAGACGCGTGATTGCTACTAAAATTGGTTGAAGCGTCATTGAGTAGCTCGTGCAGACGCTCATTTTTAAACAATTTGTTCAGATTTTATTATGCTAGCTATACTATTTTGTTTATTTATTTTCTTGTTTTCATGAATGCAATGTTTGTAATTCATTCGCTGCGTTTTTACGTTCGAATAGCCGGACGCGCAAGTCAGAAGATCGTCTATTATCAACTTAACAACGGCGAAAATGCTTTGGGGATGACTTGGCAAAACAAGTATTTTATGCCATTGATTCACGTTTAAAATTTTATTCACATAGGTATAAGTGTCTATATATGTACAATTAGATCAGAGATTGCTTCGTTATTAGACTTTTTATAGTTGTGTTGTTGTATTCATTGATCACTTTTCTGACGATCTCTCCAAGTTCAATGGCAAATGCAGCATGTAGACACTTGGCTTGTGGTTAAGGAAGCACAATTGTGAAGCGCCTAATTATATGTTTTGTTGTTATTTTCAAATTTTAAATCATGACTTGCAGCTAAACTTGAGTTTGGGGTGTCTAAGTATGTAATAAGCGGCGCTTGAAAGCGAGATTAATAGGCTAAAAGCGTATTTTGATCTAGTTTTTAGGTAATTATCTTATTTGATATTTTCGTTTTCAAGGATGATGAAGCGTTAATGAAGGAAATATTAGATAATTAATTGGGTTTGTATCTGCACTTGTGAAGGCATGGAATTTGAGCTGATTATGTGTGCTTTCAATTGTAATAAGCTAATTAGATACATTGCTTTAAATTATTATGAACTGAAAAAACTACATATTTCGGCTGCCTTTGACGGTAACTAATAGATGCTATCTTTTTTTTCTCCGCATTTATTGTTGCAAAAATATTATGTAGTTCGAAAGCCAGCGCATTTTCTTAAATTTTGAAAAAGTTTCATGTGTCTAACCAGATACCTTGTTATAAATAATGTAATGTAAATAATAACTTGTTATGTTTTAGGACAATGTTGTTGGTGGTATATTCTTGAATAGAGGTATCATAGCCATCATCCCGTCGGAAAGATCCTGAGCCAGAAAAACTATTTTGCATATAAATGCAAAAACGACGCCAGATAAATCCAGATAGAAGTCTGGATCAAATTTGTGAATCAGATAATTAGTTACATTCTTGCCTTTAGTTTGGCAACGATGCCCTTAATAAAACTCCTTTTTCAAAAATGTCACTGGTTTGCCTTTAGCCGTATGTGTTAAATGAAACACAACGGCGACATCTACCTATCACAACACGTGTACAAAAATAGCACGACTTCTGCTTCTCAAGTCTCCCAATGATCCAGAGCATTCCCGTGAGAATTGAGCTTGATACGGAGCTAGAAAACTCACTAGATGATGGCTAATGACTCTTGATTGAATATCATAGACACTGTCTTACCAGAATTGCGTACGGTGTTGCCATTTAGGCAACTAAAGTTGCTATGTGGTCCTTTTTTGAGATTTAATCACGCAGGTTTGGTATTTTTTAAAAGACGTGACAAATCGGAATGTCCCCTATTTCTTATCCCTTCTAGTAAAAGTATTCTGTAGTACTTTTCAGCCAAAGCTTAAGGCCGCTTTTGGGGTAGGATTTTTGCATGCCAACATTGGTTTTTATCATTTAGTTAATTTGTAGATACGGCTACAGCTGAATTGGGTTTACCCAACAAACATGAGACAAATATTTCTCCAGCCTTCGAGAAATATATATCTAGTTCTGAAATTGATATCCAACATCACTCTATGATTATTCTTGCACCTGATAACTCTCAAGTTGATATACAACATCATTCTCCAATCACTATCCAGCCTTCGACGAAATTTTGTGAAGTTAATAGTTCTTGAGTTGATCTCCAACGTCATTCTAAAATTATTCTCCAACCATTGGGAGATTTTAAGAAATTTATAGCTCTCATATTAATATCCAGCATATTTCTCCAGTTAATATTCTACAATGGATATCGATTTTCTCCAAGGTGGTACCACCAAAGCCAACAGCTATTTATTGTAAGAAATAAACACCATGTTGGCAGCATTAATGAAGCGTTATAAATTAAAAATAGATTATTGCTGTTTTAGTATTTTTAACTTTACACATAAGAAAATCCTTTTTTGCTGAGAACGCTGTAATTCTCAAGTTGAGTCACTGTTTTGAATGCTTGTTGGGTATATTCGACGCCATTACGAACGAACGCAAATAACTGATAGATTAACTAGAGTTTAACCCTGCCAGATCGGCCGCTTAAGTTCAGCTTAAACTTCAGTTAAAGTGGAATGAAAACCTGCAAGTAAGATTAAACTCAGTTTTACTGACAAACTGAGTTGAACTTGTACTGAAAAACCTGCCCTTAAACGTTGCAACCGCTGACAAAAATTAATGCGATATCGTAGCGATGTTGCAGCTAATATAATGAGGAAAATTTTTTCAAATACTAATTCGTTATATAGCTTCGTTAAGTTAAGAAATAAGATTAGGGATTTTCCCTCTGCAATGAAATTGAATTATCCATTTTCTCTTAAGCACTCTGACATTGCAAATATGTGCTATTCCCAAGTGTACCATAATTCTGATATGAATATGTGTATCACTAGAAAGGTAAAATATTAATTGATGTACGAGTTTCCGCATCCCTTGTCGAATTTGGTTTGGAGACAAACCGGTATCGTCGCTGCGCCATCTTCAGTGTAATTTGTCGGTGCAAACTGTTGTTATCGTTTGTCTTATACTTATAGTTCGTAGTTGCATAAGCAGGTATTGTCCCATTGAATTTTTTTGTATGTATATGTGTGTGTTTATTCAGTAACTGGGTGGTTTTTACGGATCAGCTTTTGTGGTTAGCTGGAGTAGGTAGAAGTCAGTAATTTTGATCGTTTACCTTTTTACATGTTTGCTGATTTGGTTGCTTTATTGTTTTGTGCTTATTTGTTGATGCGTGCTTGTCTGTTGTACCTGTGTGGTTACATTGTTTTTTGTAAACAAGTCTTAAAGGTTGAAATATTGTGTCAGAAATAGTGTTTTGTCTGTCGCTTATTATTCTGCCGTCGATTTTTTTTTGTTTTTTATTATATCACCTTCAATTTGCTATATGTATATACCTTTACATCAAAAGTTAAAACTTTATTAACTAAAAATAGCGATTGAGTTGTATGATTTGGTTCTTTTACATATATCGATACTGTGAATGGCGTAGCCGGTGTTGGATTGGCTAAGGATTAATTCTTTTGAATAGGCCTAAATTTTTAGACTAAGTGGACTTATGATATATCATAAGAAAGCTAATTTTATTTGGGAGTAGCTGAGGCAACTTTTACAATATGTAAGTAAAGCTAATTGTTGAGAAAAATTTTGGCAAAAAGGGGCTTTTGTAAGATTTTAGTAAATACTTATTAGGAATTTTAAACATGTACATATATACATGAATTAAAAGATTTTTTTGTAAGCTAGTTTAGCGTTGTAAGCATTTTCATATCAGCATACTAATTTTGAAATATTTCGATTTAAAACAACAATAGGTTGACCTCGACGTAGAATAACCCACCATATTTGTATTGGCACCAAAAAATATATATATATATGTCATTGGAGTCAGCACCAAATTAAGCATGAAGGTCAATATTTCACTTTTTTTCGACAAATTTATGTATTCTGCACTTGCTCGGGTGTTTCTTTAACCCAACGACTATTATAATTTACCTTAAGTATTGAAGTCAGATCCATCACCAATGCACAGTTGTTCAATGTGAGTTTAAGCTGCAGTGAAGTTGAGCTTAGATTAGTCCAAGAACTTTGGCTGTTCCAAAAAATTTCAGTGAATAAAATGGCACCAAAAAAAAAAAAAAGGCGATGTGGGGGTGGGGAGAGCCAGGGAAGACATTTTAGCGAGGGGGGAGAGGGATGAGGGGAGGAGGTAGGGAGGCGTTATGGGTTAGAGTGT
>JARSSU010031508.1:0-11936 GCA_029619165.1 Eurosta solidaginis
TTGGGTTGCAGTGTCGGAAGTTTTCTTTTATCACACGTTCTTCTTGTCGCATACGATCCTGTGTGACCTTTTCAATTTACGTTGCATTTCCTCAGCTGAACGTACTAACTTGTCAGTTTCTAATACACATGTTGCTTAGATGAACGTTCACCACGACGTGACCACGAACGTTTTGAACGTATACGTGATCTTGATCTGGAGCGTGATGATCGGAAGTAGAATATGAACGACGTGTGGATACAAGTTTCTTATTGGTACGTTGACCGTGTCCAGCACTCTTGGAGCGTGAACGAGAGTGTGATTTTCGTGATTTTGAGTCCTCGCGTGTGCGTGAGTTGCGTTAGTTTTTGAACGCGAACGTGAGTAGGAACGTGAACGTGTACGACGCTCTGAACGTGAACGACTGCGGCGTACGACGTTGTCTGGAACGGCTACGACTTCGACTGCGACTACGGCTGCGTGAACGTGAGCGACTGCGTTTTGAATAGTGACGTTTTCGTGAGCGTGAGCGTGAATATGAACGACTACGTGATCGATTCTGTATAAAGAAAATTTGAGAAAAAAACAATAACTGTTCGTAAAATTGGCTACAAATTTCGTTCTATAATTACCTGGAACGTCCATATGATTCCTTGCGGTAATCTTCGTCATCGTACTGTTCATCATCTAGCTATTTTTGTGGTTGTTATAATATGAAGAATCGTAACCACCTCTGCCACGACCACGTCCACGACCTCTTCCGCGCATACGTGGCGCATAACCACGATAATTCATTGATACAGGAAAGGTGCTGGATGTCGGTAAAGCGCAGACATGCCACCAAACATATTTTGTACATATGGAAACATAGAAAATTGCTTCATCCATTCGCTGGCTGCTCAGGTGGATAACCTGGAGGCAAAGTACCAGGTGCAGCACCACCCGCAGCTGCAAATGCTGCTACAGCTTTAAAGGGATTTAATGGATTGAGACCAAACAGCTGGTATTGCATTGGTTACATCGGTGGGCGTAGGTGCGACGGTAGCTGATTTCTGTTTGACTTTTCTGCATCAGCGTCTGAACTTTCAGAACGGCGAGATCTGCGACTCTTCAAAAGTCCCATCAATGGCGTTTTTGTTTTGATTTCTTCGACTTTCTTTTTCTGATCGTCGAGTAGTTTCTCGGTAGCCACTTTATACTTTTTCAACTAATCGCTCCCGTTGATCCAGTTATTTCTATTATTTTCACCATATCTGGAGCGTTTGCCTTCATGTTTTAGCTGTAAGGGGAATAAAAATGTAATTTTGTTAAATATTTTTGAAGAGAATATTTTTGAGGGGCATCTACAAGGGCTGCGCTACCTAACATTAAGTCATTAAGAAAATAAGAGCGAGCTCGGCTGACGACCAAGCCCATTTTATAGGGGATATCAGTCGGTGGTGTAATATATTACAATATTACAAATGAAAGGTATACACGAAAAACTTTCGTCAGACAACAGGTTGAACTAAATTGGAGAGGTTCTATCGACTTCTTTTCTAAGAAAAAGGTTTCTCAATAGTGAAATTTAGGATATGCCATAAGGGTTCCAACCTGCACAGAAATCTCAAACGAATGAAGGTGAAGTAAAATATGCAAGAAACAAAATCACCGGAACAAGTTGGGAATATATAGATAATTTATTAAGTATTGCACTGCGACCATTGGTCTACTGTGCCCCGATCTCTATCGATCGATAGTATGTCCAGTTTCTGCCTATAACTGTGTCTACAATGTTCCGTAGGATTTTCTTGGGCATCTTTCGAGAGGCCTATTATGGCTCTATAGCGAGTTGTGCTATAATCTCCTAACAGTAACTTTGATGTCTCAAACTTTTTCTCCTTTCCCTCTTCTACTAATAAATGCACTAATTTTCTGTGGCCCAATTGGGAATATATATAAAATGTGCGTATTTGTTTGAGTATAGTTGAACACTTGGGTTGAAATTACTGTGTATAGAGTTAGTCCTACTATCTAGATTAACATTTAAAAATAAATATAAATTTTCAAATAAAAATTTACTTGCATTTTACCTTAATGCGATCGAATAGTTGCTCTAATATTGTATGCTCTCAAGCTTGCGTTGTGCTATCATCAATTTTCGCTCCTCAATGCGTATCTTTTGTGAGATTTCCACTTGTCTTTCTCCTGTATCTTTTCCAAATGTTTCTCCTTGCGTTTCTCTTCGCGTTCACGTTGCTTCTCGTAATTCAGCTAATTTATTGCTCTTCTTTTGCCTGTAATTTTTTGTTTGTTGCGCTACTCTTCATTTTCTTAAGAGTTTTGGGCGTTATTAACTATCAGTTTTACTGACATTTAGTTGGTCTTCCATAAATCTTAATCTTAATTTTATGATAAAAGTTATTTTTATAGAAATAAAAGTAAAATGTATATGAAGATAAACAACAACTGAGAATGCATATCTCAATTAATGCACTTCATTACATAAAATATAACATCATAAAAAATAAAAATCTCGGATATAAGTACTTATAAATGTTAGAATGTGAAAAAAAAGATATAACATGAACTATTGCAAACCTTCAAGCTCTAGTCTTGAAGTTCTTCGTTCTTTTTCTTTCTTGTTCTCATTCCTCACTTTGTGCCTTTGTATTAAGCGTTTGCGCACGCGTTCACGTCGTTGAATTGTGCATCGCTAAGATGTTTTGTCTTGTCGAAATAACATCATGTAATGGCTTGCGTTTGTCTAGAAATTTGCGAACCAATTTCATACACGAAACTCGTCCATGCGCGTACGAAGCCCATATACTCGTCGAATTGTACATAACTTAATAAATATAATTCATTTACTAAAGTGTAATAATGTATACATGTATTTTGGTTCAACGGTTTTAAAACATCACTTGTAATTAGCTTAAAAAGTCCCATCTATTGTCAAGCGTACCTACGCAGAATCCTGTTAGAAATATGAATGTAAAACTAAAATAAAAAATCAAGGTGTGATAACCTCCGAGAGATTAAAGGCCGAGCTCCCCTTCAATTTGCGTCATGCTCTTTTGGTTTTTCGTACAATTGGCAGAACTAGACGTACATGTTTTATACCGTCACCGAGCAGCATATTCAGAAATCAGATAGTTTTCACTGAGAAGCTTTTTATGGAAGAAATAGACTTGCGAGTATTTGCCAAATCACGACGAGGGACGGCGCTTGAAAAAACCATAGTTTCAAATTTTTTGTGGTGCTTTGCCCTGGAATAGACCCACGATCTTCGTGTGGTAGGAAAGCACGCTACACGCACACCACGGCGGCCGCCCCTTGGATCTGGCGACTCCAAATCCCTCATGGGACATCGTTAACCCCAAACCCGTCGCTTATCAACCATCGATACAACAACCATCTCAGCCCAGATATATTGTCCACGGACACAAACAACACCTAGTCAAAAATTGTATCCATCAACAACCTATATCGAAATTAAATGTCAGGAATCTTTGGATACGAATCTACGTCTTAAGACCTCAATTCCACATGAGATAGGAGTTTTTTTAAAGATCGTACTTTCATATCCATTTCTACAACAATAATACTATAACAACTCATGTGTAAGAATTGAAATGCAATGTAATAAAGTTTTAGACCTGGAAATCTGCAATATCAGGCAAATAAATTTCCGAGCCAGCAAGACCGAAACTTTTGGATCACATAACACTGATCATTTCAGATGTCATCCAATGTTATTGCGCAAATTTTTAGAAACCCCTTCTCGCAGCAGATAGCGCAATCTTTCACTCAAGCGGTTAAGTGTCTGAAAACCGTAAAAAGCCCTTAGAAGTAAACATAAATTATATGCTTACGCTTCAAATAGTACGCCATGTTCATAGCTGAATGTCTTCATTCCATTGATGTCCGAATTCATTTTATTGCGGTACGGATCACACACTGGTATATCAACACAGCGAACACTGCCAAATTTTTCGAAAATAACGTTTAAAAATACTTTCACTAGGTTTGACGTTTCATCATTTTCCATATGTCTTGACAAAACCATCTTATAGGTAAATGCGTTAGATGTATTGTATCTGGACGTTCACCAGCCTTCATCTCATCCATATTGTGAGCATCGCGAAAGAATGAGTCCCAATCATGACGCGTCGGAAACTCATCTTTTGGTTCAGTAGCGCGCACACGAAATGATTCACTAAAACCAGATATACGCAATGATATGCCATCTAACGTGTCAATGGCGCCTGCGCAATCGTTTTCGATCTTCCACTCCAGCTGTCAAAGCGTATGATTGCTAACGTGCTTTTAGATGCCTGCGCGTACACGAATTATTATAAACATTTATTTTAATTCACTAACTCACATACTGTCAGCACAAAAAAATTTATCGGCTTCAAGGCATGACTTAATTTTACCATTACATCCAATGTGAAATGGATTGCCCGTTTTATTAGTGGGCAGTGATACAGATATTGTCAATCTTGGCAGCGGCTTGAGATATAAACTATGTCGGCAGATATAGTGGCACACACAGTCCGATACATTTGTACATCTCTGAATATCGCGGTCATTTTACACAGTAAAACGTTTTATTTGTTTTATTATAACGTTGTAGTTATTGGTTTTTTTGTTTTTATATTACGATGATAAACGTGTAATGAATTCAAGATGAGATTTTTGTGTAATACATATATTAAAGTAGATACATACATCGAGGATCGCCAGAGAAAAGAGATTAATAAATGAAATATACTTAAACAATATCGCTATCTAAATAAGCTTTTATGGAAAGTGAAAAATCCCTAAATCAGGATCTACACCATCTACTATGTGTATGATTAACTGCTGACAAAAAGTTGCAAAAATATTGATGCAAAAATCAGCAGTCTATATGCAATAAGAGCGAGTAGCACTCAATGCATTTTACAAGAAAGCTATCTAAGTTGCTTAATGTAATATACTTCTTGATACACACAAACGACCTTTGCTCGTTAAACTGTTCATATTTGTTAGTCGAAATAAATTCTAAAATGCTCGCTACAAATAAGAGCATCAAAATGTTTTTCACAATGTTTCCGCAAGATAGTGAAAATTTGACGCAGCCGTAGTAAAGTCAGGTTGCTGAATATAATTCAATGAGAAGACGGCGTAGAAGTTCGGAACAAGCAGTAAAAAGAGTAAAACATAAAATTTTGCACAAGGCAACAGGTGTAATGAGTTTTAACATCTATCAATTGACTCACGTATAAAAACTGGTAATTTGTTTACTTCCCAAAGAAAACTTACAATACCCTTCTCAAAACGCGAGGTACTCTAGAAATATTGTAAAGTATACTCCTTTGGGAGTATAGGACTGCTCAATGTCTAATCTCGTATTATCATACAAAAATGTATCCAATTAACATGCGATGTCCTAGGACGCGGAGTAGGTGATATCCCACTCTCGCTTTGTTTGTGGACTATCCATAGAGTACATACGTGAGAGTACTTTCCAAAGTACTTGTCACTTTTGTACTCATGGAGCACCCACAGAGGATCATATGCCAAAGTACTATGATGGATTGTGTCGGAAAGAAATATGGGAGTGAATTTATTCAAATGAACGTAAATAAGAGGGCATACATCTTTTATATTTTTTACTACGAATGATCTCTATGTTCATTTAGCTTTTGCGTGAAAGTAAAGAAACCAATATTTCTCATATACTATAGTATGTATACATAAAACTAGTGCGCGGTTGGATTTTATCAGAGTTACCATATAATTTTATTATCAGTTATGTGTATACAATATTTTACTTTGGCAACTCTGTTCGATCGTCATCGTGTACGTGATCACGGTCGTTAAGAATACGAGCATGTGATCGACTGATGGTGGTCCGCAAACTCATTGCAAAGAGTATTGTTGAGCACACTCCAACAGGAAGATCGAATGGAACACGTAATACAACAATTTTGCAGGGTACAGATTACATTGTTGAGCAGTCCACTATACTCCCAAAGGAGTATGCCTTACATATTTATAGAGTACTCGCGTTTTTTGAAGGGCTGTGCATCTTTTGTAGACGCCCATACATGGCAAATATAAAACGACGAATTGTACAAATTGAAATTGTGACATACACGGCTCAAACACTGCGCAATATTCATTTTCATAATCGATACACGCAACAAATGAAGAATGTGTTTAATTATAAAAAAAAGCACTAACTTATAAACACAAAAAACTATTTTTTTTCCACAGTGCGGTAATTACAGTATAAGTCGAAAAACTCGCACCAGAAGCGTTTATTTTCCCATGTATTAATAAATATAAGTTTAGTTGCAAGGACAGCTGAACTCATTGCAGCACTGGCAATATTCATTCTTCAATAGCGTAAAAAATGAAAATGTGTTTAAATTTGTATTAAAAAAATTTATTAGTATTAGGAAATCCTGTTACAAGCTAGAGATGGTCCTTATGCCTTTCGATATCAACATTTTAAGCGCAACAAATTAAGATGTGCATATTATCAGAAGCCACAGTAAACTGATAACATTCACCACAACGCGAAGAAAAAAGCATGTGCGGGGGGTGGGGGGGTGGGAATATTTGCAGACATGCGAAATATCAAAATCGTTTTGATTTTACGGCAGTTCTCTGCGAAAATAGCGCAACCAGTGCACACACCGGTCAAATCCTGATGTGCAAAATGCGTATTGGACAAGGATTACTTGAGCCGTGTAAATTGGTATTAGTTATTTAACCACGCCGCTAGGATGGGTCTCCTAAGCATTATCTAGCGCTAGGCTTTTTTTCACGCGAAAACGAAACGTATCGCGTGTAAAAAAAAAAGACACGGCTATAGCACAAAAATGTCAAATGAGTACCTTAAACTGCGTTTTGATTATATCCGGTGCCGGATAATTATCATCAATTATATTTAAAAGTAATTAGCAAGTTTTGTAAAAATTCGCTGTTATTTATCAGCCGTCATTAAAATTGAGAACACAATCTCATAAATGAACATGAAAATACTTATTTAAAAAAAATCTAATAATTTCTTTTTCAAAAATTATTTAAATCTCGCAAAACATAAAACGAATAATGCCGGTTTTTCAGTAGTTGGTTAAGCCAAGCTTAAACTAAGTTTGCTTAAACTCTAGTCAAATTCATACTTCAGTTAACTACTGAGCAGTTTTTCAGTCACAGTTTAAGGCCGCTCTTGCAGGTAGCTTTTTGTCGCGGCAACTGTAGGTTTGTTATTATCTACATAATTGATAGATACGGCAAACAGCTGAATTTGTTACCAACAAACATGGAAAAAAATTATCCAGCGAAAATATATATAGTTCCGGAATTGATATCCAACAACATTATTTAATATTATGAAACCATATGTTTTTGAGTTGATATCAACCTTACATTCTCCAATCCTATCCACCTTTGAGAAATTTTGCAAGATAAAAGATTTTCAAGTGATTTCCAACGTCATTAAATTTTCACCAATTAATATCCTAATTTCGAGAGATCTTGAGAAATGAAAAAACTTTTTCAGCGAAATTATATAGTCCAGAAGTTGATATCCAACATCATTACTTAATTATCTTAAACCAATATATTTCTGAGTGTGATATCAACTTAATTAAAATTAAAAGTTTCGAGTTGATTTCACGTCTTAATATTTTCCAATTTAAAATCCTAATTTCGAGTGATCTGCAGAAATGCCACAGTTCGCCAAATGAATATTCAACAAGTTCTCGTTGATATCCTACGTGGAGTTGAAAAAAAATCTCCAAGGTGGTAACCACCAAAGCGAAATAGCTATCATTGTGAGAAATAAACACCTAATTGATAGCAGTAATGGACGCGTAACGTAATCAAAAAAATTATATAAGCGGGCGCAGCGTGTATGATGGTGTAGCGTGCTCCGCCCGACCACACCGGAAGATCCTGGGGTTCCGCCCCGGGAAAGCACAGTCAAAATTTATAAACAAGGGTTTTCACTAGAACCCACTTTTTGTCTAAGCGGGAATGGCCCATTTCACCTCCGTTATTCTTCTGCCATGAAAAGCTCTCAGTGAAAACTAAATCTGCCTGCAGATTGCCGTTCGGAGTCGGAATAAACAAGTAGGACCCGTCTGGCAATTGTATAAAAATTAAAAGGAGCACGACGCAAATTTGAAGAGAAAGCTCTCGCTAAAATCTCTTCGGGGCTTAGCGTGTAACATTTATTTAATTTTTTAAATTATATATATTTCATTTTATTTCCGTGAAAAAACGTAGTAGCAAAATCTAAATATTGAGTCCAGTAAAGAACCACAAGTTGTTAATTAAATTTGTTCACCTAAGAATAGCATTTTCTGCTTTATGATAAAATTCTCTTTTGCCACTGACGTACGCTTGATTATCGAGTTGAGCCACTGTTTCGAAAAAACTCTGAGATTTTAGGAGTATGCCTAGTGTCATCAACTGCAGCTCGTATTGGTACTCAAGCCTCAACTGCGTGTTGGTATATTCGACGCCATTTCGAACAAGCGGAAATGCACGGATAGGGAACAGAGTTTCACCAACAGATCCGGAACCGCTTAAGCCCAGCTTAAACTTGTGTTAAGTAGACTGAAAAAGTGCAGAATACATAAGCGTAGGTTAACTGACAACTGAGTGAATTTGTAGCTGAAACAACCGGGACTTAAGTAGTAAAGCGGATTTGGGCACTTAAGGTCATAGGAATCAACAACCTAACCGTTAAACCCGTTAATTTAATATACCAGAAACCGAATAGGGAGTATATCCACTCGATACCTAATGCGTATGAGGGACATTCATATGATAAGCAGGTTAAATCAAAGTGTCACGGTCTGCTGTTATGGTCTACGGTTACGGGCACTTGGGAGCGATTTTCGTGCAACACACCTAGGCGACTGGTGATGGGGCGAAAAGTTGCGAACAAAAGTATCGAAGCACAAGAAAGAAATAAAAATTCGCGAAATCACTAGTCCCCCCCCCCCTCCAAAAAATGCATGAGTTCCGGCAAGAAAAAGGAAGAAGAATTGTGATTTACGCAGCTAAATTTGTGGCGGCCAGGCGATAAAAAAAGGATCGTGTAACATCTTGTTGGCACAACTCAACAGAAGGCGCCAACTGTTTATTAGCACTATTGCTCATCAATGCACATATCCCACGTATATTTAACTAATCGCCAGGACACCCTAGCCGGTCTGTGCACGTATTCAAGCGATCATTGCACGGAAGAACCAAAATAGCACTAGAATTGAAGGCCGATTCCTAGCCCAACTCCTAGATAGAACAAACATGGTGGTAGTAAACGCTTATCACGATCTGGTTGTCGTGTTGACCGAAGCTCAAAGTATATAATATCCATTGAAGTAGGTCGTGCGTTTCACAGTCACACTGTAGGAGGAAAGTTCTAGTGATCCCACGATTTCGGTATTTCGGACCGGCACTAAAACTAATTGTTGATTGTAAGAACCATTGGCTATCCGAGATAGATACAACCCTTTCCTACTACGTTTACGACGTACACTACCAACCTTTTGAAAAAGGCGTTCCGACACAATTCCGCCTCCGTGGCCTAGCAGTACGCTGTCCGCATAATACAATTAGCACGCACCAAAACTACCAAGTATCCAGAATCGTAAGGTCAGCACGAAGCTTATAATCTGCCCCATGGTTGAGTCGATTACCTCGGACCAGAGCGCAACAACCACCAACGTTACCAACACCGTGAACCGTGCAACGAACAACGACAAGGGACAGAGCAGAGCCAACACCAAGGCCTGCAAACCGACTTGGAAGTGAGTTCGTTTTCCAAAAATTTTTAATAAAGAAATAAAAAATTTTGATCTTGAATAAAAAGCAGAAAGAATGGCGGCTTGGAAAGCCAAAGACTAAAGTTGCATTTTTTTAAAATAAGTTTTTAAATTTACCTATATAAAATGTTTTCTTGCGTTCATATTTTATTTCAATAAATACACTACATGCAAACATACTAGCGTTGGAGATGGGAAGAAAATAAAAAAAAAAATAGCACGTAAAAGAATGATGTTCCTCTATTAAGTTAGCTTGTATTAATTATCTAACAAAATAATTATTACATGAACACTTATGTTTGACAACTTGACAAGATATTAAAGATGCACAACAGTTTAAATACAAAATTATTTACACATTTTAAAGGTTTGTCCACAAATAAAAGGCAGTTTTGTCTCAGCAGCTTAAAGCACAAATTACCTGTTAAAACGCTCAAAACTAATTCAAACACACTCCGTTATTTGAGAATGCATCTTATATACATTATATTGAACAAAAACTCTTTAAATATAACTAAAAATGTATTCACAATTTACGAAGTATAATTCAATTTACATAAATACCTACACCTAAACATTAGCTTTACAAAAGGGCATACATCTTTTTTCTTTTTATCATTTTATAATATATTTGTCGCCTTTAAATGTTAAGTTGGCTCATAAATTTTATGATAATAAGCCGTCTTTTATCAACCATAAATTTTAAAGAAAATTTTTTTTGCGACAGCAGCATTCGGCGATATGCACGAATTGGCAAAAGGATTTTCAATTTAATTTTTGTTCTTATATCATACAAATGCACTTATATCATGATTATATATATATTATATATATACACATGAAACCCTATTGCGGGCAATATCTTATCGAACAACAAGACGAAAGTAATATACGTGCACGAATACACAGGCTATAGCAATTTCATCTTTATTGGCTTTTGTAAACACTCTTCTTAGTACATGTATTAAGATATTATTATCATATATTACTATGCGTTGGTATAGTGCTTAATGACCAATTGGTGTATGTTACCACTCCAAAAAGTCTACTATAACAACATAATAATTTTGTAAGTGGGAAACCCCAAAACAGATAATAAGTGATTATTGTAACAATGTACTTAAGGGCAAACCCCTTCTTATGATAATAACCAAAACAGAACTTTATCATATTTTTTGTTAACAAAATACAAGGCAAATAATTGAATACCTTTGTGTGTTAGAGAGTATAGTTTAGTGTAGAGAACTTAGCTATAATCCAATGATTTTTCAAAGAAAAGGTGTTACCCACGTGATATTCCTAATGAATTTGAATAACTATTTGTGTAATTATTTAAAGCTGGGAGAATGCTAGACATATCCGCAATCATTATAGAAGGCACGTATTAGGGTGTAGTAGAGTAAGGAGGCCACCGAAATTTTGGTGCTTTGGTGGCCATGGATTTTGATGTGGTGTTATGGGATAGAGACACACGGGTCGCAACAACCACCCGCGGTGCCCCTCTGTATATTCATGGCCCATTGTCTGTTTCTTCTTTTTTTTCATATTCAGCTTGTTTTAGATTTTAATTTTCAAACAGTTAGTAATTATCGCGGTCGTTTCCACGGGTTCTGAAGTTTTTTTTTTGCGAGTATAATGTAGTTTTTTATTATGAATTTTTAAATTTTGCTAAACGTCCTGTCAGGACATCCGGTTCCCACCGGCCGGATGTTGTTTTAGTTTGAATGTATCAAGCGTTTTGAGTCGGTCTCTGCGCTTCTGTCAGTTTATTTTAAATTTGACAGCGGTTTCGAATTGGAGAATTTGAAAGGCATGATAAGAATTTTTTTCTGTTTATGAGCAGTGGGCAAGGGAGGAACAGTAATGAAGGTCGCAAAGGACCCGCCCAGCCGACAATGACTAGCCACTGTGCACCACCACAGTTCATGCCGACCGTCTTCCTAACTGCTTCCATCGAAAATGCGTTTCCATATAACAAAATTATAGGTTTGTCTTCGCAAAGTCAGCGTAAATCAAAGGGATGTTTAGTATAGTTGCATATAGTTTTCCATAGAAAGAAGTGGCTTAGAATGTGAGCACCATGTACATGACCTGCAAAGTGTAAATCACCTTTTACATTAGAGAAATCATTGAAACTCAAAG
>JARSSU010031509.1:0-19973 GCA_029619165.1 Eurosta solidaginis
GCCTCTAAAGCACTTTCAGTCTAAAGCTACCGATCTCTCCAATACCTTATGAAAATGTGTAGAAGAACTGGAAAGGTATCGACATCAATTTGAAAATTTAAAGATCGATTTTAGTGTAGCAGAAAAATGGCTCGTCATCTCAGAATTTCTAAAACTCGCCAGAGGTTGGTAAAACGCCATTTAGATGACCTTTGTGAAGATGAACGTCTCCAAGGTGCTGCAAGTTTGTTCAAAGTGAACATATTGTGACTATATTAGTGACACTAAGTGATACCCACATCACTAATCTGATACTAAGTAAATAAAGCCGCAACAACAATAAACAAGCAATAGCTTGTATCTACATAAACAAAGTAATCATTATGTCTACACATATGTACGTACACGCAGCGGAGAGAAAACGCACAAACACATGCATATATCTTATCTGAGATGCTCACAAAAGTAGGCACTAATTTGTGCAAATATCACTCACATATACACGCGCATCTGTAGTTTATAGCTGGTAATTTTATAGCTGGTAACTAAGTTAAATTCTAGAAAACGCCTAGAAGTATGCGAACGAGGAAATCACAGAGTATAAAAGGAGGTAAAAACTGAGAATCAGAATCAGTTTGATTTAGCACGCTATCTGTTGAGCAGTAGAAGTGTTATTGTGAAGTACTTTAATAAAGGCCATTTTGAGTTATTGAATAGTGGAGTTATTTATTCAACAGTTTAGTGATTCGAACGTTAGTAGAAGTAGAGAGTATTGGATATCATTATAAATCAACTGAAATCGCGTATGATTCCAATGAATGAAATTGTTTCAAATTCCAGTGTTTTGATGCATCCACTTTAATAGTTTTAAATGACACTGACCTATTAAAAAAGCTCTAGAATTTGTTGAGTTATATATATAAAAAAAAACATATCTGAATCATTTGCCAGAGAAGTTCTCACTTCTCGACCCACTTTCAGAGGTGAAAAGGAAAAACCGTCATGTAGTTATTAGAGACCTTGCTGATTTATTAATAATAAAAAATATTGTATGTCTTGCAACTTTCCTGAAGTATGCACTGCATTATTGTTATTTCGGAAAATTCCTGTAACTACAGCTAGTGCTGAACGATCATTTTCAAAATTAAAATTGATAAAAACCCACTTAGGAAACTTTACGAGGCAAGACAGGTTATGTAACTTGGCTATTCTGTCTATTGAAAATTCTGTAGCCCGATCTTTAAACTTTAATGATGTTATCGACACTTTTGCGGAACAGAAATATTGAAAATTCTCTTTTGCAAAGAGAGGAGGCCTATGGCCATTAGTGGGACCTATACAACGTGTAATTAAGTGCGCTGAAAATCTTAATATTTGTTAAAATGGAAGTGAGCACAACGTGACGATTTTATTGATACGGCCCCACCAAAAGAATTTGCCACGGCCCCAGATAGTATAGTTACGCCACTGGAATCGAATATGGCCATTAGTGAGATATTCAAATTCGTAAGTTTCTTCCTTTTTACAACCTTTTTTTAAGTCCGTTTTATCTTTGTCCGTCAATTGCAGTTCAAAATTGGGGAATACTGCAATGGATTTTGAAGTAATTTCCTGAGAGGCTAGAGTCGTGAAACCAGATAAATAATTCAGACGACAGTACAGTGGCTTAGGGAATGTGATATTTTGTTGGAAGCTTAGAGGTCGACTATTTTGAGATGTGTATTTAAGGAACTTCAAAGTGAACTACAGCCTTGAAACGTTGAACATAGCTCAGAATTCTATAACAATGCTGTATAAGGAACAAGAAGGCATGCGTACCAAGCACTTGGGAAGTCCGATGTGTAAAAACAGGTGTACGTCAAGGAAACTGTTGTTTTTAGTTAATTAAAGCTCGCCCAGGTTTGAATTTAAACCACAACAGTAGCAATGTTGCCAGAAACAAAAAATTTCTGGCTTTTTAAGAAGAACTTCGTCCGCTTCTTATCTGTAAAAACCGATAATGACAATATATTGTTTGTTATCGGCTTAGTATCGACAGCGAATTATTATCGCCAGCCATCGATTTCAATCCTACGGTCTGTTATAGAAATATTACTGATGTGTCATTGATTTATATTGAAGTTTGATTGATCTGTTTCAAAACAAAGCGATGAATCGTTGATAACAAATGCGTAAGCATGGACGATAACACTCCATGAAAAGTGAAAGCGAGAATTTATAACAAATCGATAACATCCGAATAACAGTTCAATGAAAAGACGATATCTTGATATCAAAAACAGCAAAATATTTGATAAAAAATTAATACTCTGTCGATAACAAATCTATAATTTTTCAAAAAAATCTATAACTTTGAGAACATATCGAAACATTTCCCATTAAAATATATATAGCTTTATTATAACAACAACAACTTCTCGATAGCATATCGATGACTTTTTGATAAGATATATTTTTGTTGGGAACGTTTCCACAACTTTCTTAAAAATAATCTGTAATTTTGCCATATTGAATCAATAACTTTCGCAATAAGTACATATATTTTCCAGAACAAACCGATAGCTCGACGATAACTGATTGATAACTTTCGGATAAACAAATCGAGCTATACCTCGCCGATTTTGAAATCCATAACTTCACGAAATTTTTCTTATTTTTACCTTCATAATCCTGTTCTGCAAATTCTTTTCAAATTAACGGCTATCAATTAATTTATATAAACTGCTGCACCCTGAATGCGTATGATTTAGAAATTTTTAAATGCAAGTTGACAGTTTTATGAGTTATTCAATTCGAGTGTTATTTACACTTTATTTTTAGGCCATAGTTTATTATGTTCCGCCCATTGAACTTAGTATTTGCAAAAAATAAAAACTATTTATACTAGGGTGGTCCTAATACGGATGCAAAAAAAAATTATTTTTGGCTGGGCACCATCTCATTGCGTTCTCTATCTACGAAACTGTTTCAGTATTTTTCTCAGTTTTTTTGAAGAATACTTAAAAGTGCTAGCGAGTATTGAATTTTGTATGCACATGTCCATTTTACGGTATTATTTACTCTTTGGCCTTTTCGTGTAACTTTCAAAAATTTGTTTTGCTCCAAAATAACTTCGATAATACTGAAGTTTATAAGTAGACCTTTTGGAAGACCTACATCAAAAATTTAATTTCCATTTTTATTCCTGTTTTATCTTTCTATTATTACATGATTTTCTATAAGTTTGATCTGCGGTACCGCCACCAGCATTTTTGAGTAAATAATGATTTTATGGGGTGCCCAGTTAATTTTTTAAAAGTCGAAAAGATAAGGTCCACCGTAATATATACCGTTAAGGACCACTACATGTGCATATGTCGTGGTTGATTCTGGATAAGTAAGAGTTTAACCTATTGCAGTATCCAGGCCGAAGTTGTGCCAGAGTGACAGAGTTACTAACGGGCGCGCTTTGGTAAGCCTGCAGTCTCTTGCTGCGAATTTCGAGTATTCAACACTGAGAATGGTTTTGTAATAGATATACTGAGGGCCTATTTATGCCTGATTATTACGTGCCGAATTCTTCACAGTGCTTGTAGAGATGACTCCTCATGCCCAGGGGGTCCCTTAAATGACATGTCGGTGAGCATGCCCAGTTTCGGGCTATTTAACAGAAACTGTTTATTTCGTATTTCGTTTCTCTATTCTCTCTAGTGAGAACTCACCTCACTATGTAGTTGATGTTCTATGGACATAAGAAGATATTACGTGACAGCAAGTTGTTTTCACAGGCTGCATCTTATACCAGTTTGGTTTTAAAGCTCAGCGACCAAGCCGCAGCACTCAACAGCTCTATTCACTAGCACTTTCCAACCAGATCACCTTCTTCAAATCTATACTTAAGTGAGAAAAGGTGACTTAATATTTTCCAAAAAGGATATGAGTGCACGAGATTGTTATGGCGAATCTTCACATCGCAGCTGCTCATGCTTACGTTAGGTGTTCTATACGCTCAATGCCAGAAAAATTTAACATTTCCTTTCATCGCCAAGTGAATCCCTGCGTTGGATATCACATAGTTTTCACTCAGCTTTCAACAAACTATCTATTCTGAACACTTATACACCTAGAGAATTCACCGATGGAAACCCAGCTCATACAGCGCTGTGAGAATGTGTGGTTTGATCCAATGACAGAAATTGTAAGATCGCGCTCCAGTTTCTATTGTGTTGACAGTCTGACGCTCTCATTGAAAACTTTGTAAAGTCCATACAAAATTACACTGTCACCTGCTCTTAGATTCTATTCAATGTTTAGATTTTTATGCAGAGTCAGGCACTCAATCGCTCCTTAAATTTATTGGAAACTCATTGTTTTAATACGCTGCCACAGAGTGCTTACTGATGTCTTTCGTACGCTATTGGTGCCCAATATTGCATCTGAAGAATTTACACGCCTCTATTACCGCAGCAGCTGGAATATTATCACCACGCTAAAATGCTCGTTATTTAAAGAAGTGTATATACGGGAATGAAATAATAATAGGAGGACCTTGCGCTGTCAGGTATTTAAGTTCTCACAACGGTCAGAAAATGTAAAAGCTATTGCAAAAGTTGTGTTGTTGTTGTAGCGATAAGGCGCTCCCCGAAGGCCTTGGGAAGTGTTACGATGTTGATGGTCCTTTGCCGGTATAGATTCAGTACGTCCCGGTAACAAGCACCATTAAAGGAAAAGCCCGAAAATTTACCTTTTGTATGTTTTGATATGTAAAATTCTATCCCGTTCCAGTGCATCGTTGGCGGCCAAAATTTGCATATCTAATGCGCCAGTGTAACGGGGTATAAACATATGGCCAGTGTCACCAAGCAAATTTTGGCGTGTAATTTCTAATTGTTTTTGTAATTTTTACTGCAATATTTGCAAAAACTAATTTGTCACAGATCGGCTAAGATAAAAGAAGCAATATTTCGGTCTATAAAGCAAAATAGTTAAATGTTTAGTTTAAGATTTTTTATCATTTAGTACAAAAGGGTGACAAATTCCGCAAATTTTTAATGTACTCATTTGAGGTTTCAAACTTTCTTTTTGGTTAGTTAGTTATGAATGTGGTTTGTAGTAAAAGCATGAGGTGAATGGCGCCTGCCCGTTTATTGACAGTCTGAAATTTGGGATGACATTTAAATATGAATAATTTAGCCGGAAATTATTTTTATTAAGTGAAAAATTCAAGCGGCTTTAAACCGCCTAGGCGTCATGTGAAGGACCATCGATTTATGTTGAAAAATTTCGGACCATAAGTCTTCTGACAGCAGTAACATGTGCTTTCTCTTTTGGCTTTTTGTCCTCTTTATATAGGCAAGAGAAAGTAGAGCTAATGGCGAATGTGATAAGGCCAATAAAGTTGTTGCTGTTTTAGCGATGAAGACCCTCTCAGAAGGATCTCAGTAGAGTTTTCGATGTTGATGGTGTCGAATATAGACAAACAACATTAAAGTACAAGCCCGACCATCTCAAAAGCGATTTCAAATGACAAAATTGAACCTTACAGGCCAGCCCGCCCCACCCCCTAGTTCTATTAGGGACTTCTGATCGCCGGTGCTTTGGCTGCTCAAGAAACAGGATTCGCCACGATAGGTAAGGTTGACAATTGGTTTGGAGAAGCTATACATTTCGCTCACAACTCCTTGAGTAATTGGGTTATTTAAGTGGCTTTTTATGACGGGCATATCAGCCACGAAATATTCTAAGCCCCTTAACCAGCTGGGGGATGGGCATAATGTCAATATTATTAGCGTACATCACCAATTCACGCTACTGTCGCAGATTATAACTCTCAGTATAATCCGTTTTATTTTCTCTAGCCATAGGTCGATGGTTGCCGATGGGCTCTGGAAGTCATCCCTCTTCTGATGTAGCTGTTCGTGTTGCTCAATCATAATCAGTACTTTCCCTCTGTTGCTAGCGAATTTTCCAACCATCACCGATTCACCAAATTTAATCAGCATTTTAGGGCACGTTGTGACCAAATCAGTGATTTCTCTGAAGGCTCCCCTGTTGGTAGTACATCCAACTATTATTAGTATGCCGAATGCTAAAAACTTCGCGGTTAAGGAAAAAGAGAAAGGGAGACATGTAGAGGAAGTAGATAAAGAAACCATCTCTGGAAGAAAAGAAGAAGGAAACAAAAAAGGAATGTGGAACAATGTAAAAACGCACTGAAAAAAGGAAGCAAAAACGGTGGAGAATGGAAAGAAGAGAAAGATAGAGAGAAGGATCGAAAGACGGAGGAAGGGGTTTGTGGAGGAGGGAAAAAGAGAAGGTGAAGATGAAGCTGAAGAGCAAGATATAGGGAGTGGAAGAATAAGTAAGAAAGTGAGGACGTGGTATTGGTAGATGAAAAGTGAGATGGAGGTGTAGAGATATGAAAAGGTTATGACAGAAACGTAGTATAGGTTTGTGGTAGTGAAAGACAATAATTGAAGTAAGAGTGAATTTGTTGGTAGTATTAAGGTACAGATATGTTAACTTGGTGTCCCGATAATTGAAGTGGAAACAGGTCGGGTCAATATTTTTTTGGCTAAGTCCTTAGACTTTTTATTTTTGATTGGGGTTTCGTGGAAGGGAAATGTTTTATGCCTCACGTATATTTGAAACCCAACTACTAAACTTTCTTAGCTTAGGGTTTGCTTCCACTTAAGCATAAGCTTCACTAGCAAGTAGCCAACCTTCCGATTGGGGATAACAACAGCTGAGAGAACATGAAAATTGCAGTGGTAATTTTTACGAAAATAAATTCTATATTTATTATCATTTTGGGGAAAAATTGAAAAAATTGCTATATCGGAACGGAAAGGACGGCAGCTGTTTCAATTATACCTTACTAAGCCCCGCTTGTCAAATGGTTTTAAAAGGAAAATTCGGAATTTAAAAAAAATTTCTATGGAATACTTTTTATTACAAAGACTTAAGAAAAGTAATGAAAAAAAGCCGTGAGCTCCTGCAAGACTTCAAAGGGTATACCCTTCTGTCAAAGTCTCAAAGGTAAACCGCTACTATTAAGTTATTGGCAAGCATTTATCCCAGTTTAGGAACGCAAACATCAAAACGATTCGGCCAGTTCCGACAAATGTCGAATCGTACACTTAAATATAACCGCTCACCAAATTTTATCTCAAACAAGTAAGGAAGGTTAAGTTCGGGTGTAACACGAACATTACATACTCAGTTGAGAGCTATGGTAACAAACATAAGGGAAAATAACCATGTAGGAAAATGAACCGAGGGAAACCCTGGAATGTGTTTGTATGACATGTGTATCAAATGAAGGTGTTAATGAGCATTTTAAAAGGAGGAGTAATCCTTAGTTCCATAGGTGGACGCCGTTTCGAGATATCGCCATAAAGGTGGACCAGGGGTGACCCTAGAATTTGTTTGCACCAATATGGGCATCAAACGAAAGGTATTAATGAGTATTTTAAAAAGGGAGTGGGCCTTAGTTCTATAGGTGGACGCCCGTTTCGAGATATCGCCATAAGGTGGGCCAGGGGTGACTCTAGAATTCGTTTGTGCAATATGGGTATCAAACGAAAGGAGTTAATGAGTATTTTAAGAGGGAGTAGACCTTAGTTCTATAGGTGGACGCATTGTCGAGGTTATCGCAATAAAGGTGGACCAGGGGTGACTCTAGACTTTGTTTGTACGATATGGGTATCAAATGAAAGGTGTTAATGAGTATTTTTAAAAGGGAGTGGGCCTTCGTTTTATAGGTGTTCGCCTTTTCGAGATATCGCCATAAAGGTGGACCAGGGGTGACTTTAGAATTTGTTTGTATGATATGAGTATCAAATGAAAGGTGTTAATGATTATTTTAAAAGGGCGTGGGGCTTGTTTATAGGTGGGACCCTTTTCGAGATATCGCCATAAAGGTGGACCAGGGGTGACTCTAGAATTCGTTTGTGCTATATGGGTATCAAACGAAAGGAGTTAATGAGTATTTTAAGAGGGAGTGGGCCTTAGTTCTATATGTGGACGCCTTTTCGAGATATCGCCATAAAGATGGACCAGGTGTGACTCTAGAATGGTTTGTACGATATGGGTATCAAATGAAAGGGTGTTAATGAGTATTTTAAAAGGGAGTGATCCTTAGTTCTATAGGTGGACGCCGTTTCGAGATATCGCCATAAAGGTGGACCAGGGGTGACTCTAGAATGAGTTTGTACGATATGGGTATCAAATTAAAGGTATTAATGAGAGTTTTAAAAGGGAGTGGTGGTAGTTGTATATGTGAAGGCGTTTTCCAGATATCGACCAAAATGTGGACCAGGGTGACCCTGAACATCATCTGTTGGATACCGCTAATTTATTTATATATGTAATACCTGCCAAGATTTTAAGGGTTTTTTATTTCGCCCTGCAGAACTTTTTCATTTCTTCTACTTAATATGGTAGGTGTCACAATCATTTTATAAGTTTTTTCTAAAGTTATATTTCGCGTCAATAAAACAATCCAATTACCTTACCATTTTCATCCCTTTTTTCGTATTTGGTATAGAATTATGGCATTTTTTCATTTTTCGTAATTTTCGATATGGAAAAAGTGGGCGTGGTCATAGTCGGATTTCGTTCATTTTTCATACCAAGATAAAGTGAGTTCAGATAAGTACGTGAACTGAGTTTAGTAAAGATATATCGATTTTTGCTCAAGTTATCGTGTTAACGGCCATGCGGAAGGACAGACGGACGACTGTGTATAAAAACTGGGCGTGGCATCAACCGATTTCGCCCATTTTCACAGAAAACAGTACGCCATAAAATCTATGCCCCTACCAAATTTCACAAGGATTGGTTAATTTTTGTTCGACTTATGGCGTTAAAAGTATCCTAGACAAATTAAATGAAAAAGGGCGGAGCCACGCCCATTTTAAATTTTCTTTTATTTTTGTATTTTGTTGCACCATATAATTTACTGGAGTTGATTCTTGACATAATTTACTTATATACTGTATAGATATTACATTTTTTGTTAAAATTTTACTTTAAAAAAATTTTTTTTAAAAGTGGGCGTGGTCCTTCTCCGATTTTGCTAATTTTTATTAAGCGTACATATAGTAATAAGAGTACATGTTCCTGCCAAATTTCATCATGATATCTTCAACGACTGCCAAATTACAGCTTGCAAAATTTTAAATTACCTTCTTTTAAAAGTGGGCGGTGCCACGCCCATTGTCCAAAATTTTACTAATTTTCTATTTTGCGTCATAAAGTTCAACTCATCTACCAAGTTTCGTCGCTTTATCGGTCTTTTGTAATGAATTATCGTACTTTTTCGGTTTTTCGAAATTTTCGATATCGAAAAAGTGGGCGTGGTTATAGTCCGATATCGTTCATTTTAAATAGCGATCTGAGATGAGTGCTCAGGAACCTACATACCAAATTTCATCAAGATACCTCAAGATTTACTCAAGTTATCGTGTTAACGGACGGACGGACGGACGGAACGGACATGGCTCAATCAAATTTTTTTTCGATCCTGATTATTTTGATATATGGAAGTCTATATCTATCTCGATTCCTTTATATATGTACAACCAACCGTTATCCAATCAAACTTAATATACTCTGTGAGCTCTGCTCAACTGAGTACAAAAATGAGGGGACTAGTTAGCATACAAACAGACAGACGGACAGACGGGCACGGCTAAAGCTCTTCATTCTGATCATTCCGATATACTTATTGGGGGGGCCTATCTATTTTCCTTTAAGGACTTACAATTTCGAGATTTGTGACAAAGTTTATATACCATTTCATTCTCATGAAAGTATAAGAAAAATTCGTCTCTAAAATTATACTTTTGGACTTCCAAAACAAAAGCAGAAAAGCGCTAAGTAGTTATATTTGGCAAATTAGCGAAAATTTTAAAATTCCTATTCCCCATTATAAATGTGCTCCCTAGAAGAAGAGTATTTGAGAATTTTTAATAAAATGGTGTTTAATATATGGTGTTTTCCAACAATGTAGAAGGAATCTTTTCTTATCCCGCTACATAAAAATGGAAACAGGTCTGCAATAGAAAACTACCGGGGAATAGCAAAGTTATCCGCTATCCCAAAGTTATTGAGGCTATTGTACCCAGCACCTAACATTCTCTATTTCCCCCATAATTGCAAACTCGCAACATGGGTTCTGTAAGGGCAAATCACCTATCACCAATTTACTAGAACTTACCACCCACGTTTCCAATGGATTTAGAAAAGGTCTTCACACTGATGTAATTTACACTGATTTTAGTAAAGCTTTCGACAAAGTATCACACCCCATTACTTATTTATAAGCTCAGTCAACTTGGTTTTCAAGTTTATATGTTGGATTTCTTCGTATCTTGATAATCGTAGGCAAAAATTAATCTTTAAAAATATACTTTCTGGGGTCATAAATGTTTCTTCTGGTGTTCTCAGGGCAGCCATCTTGGTCCGATTCTGTTCTTGTTGTTCATAAACGATTTATCCAATACAATAAAATACTTAAAAATCTTGATGTTCGCTGACGATGTAAAACTTTTCAAATCATACGCGTCTGTTGAGGAACATTCATGCTTCAAACGGATTTAAATCACTTGGTTACCTGGTGCAATGTAAATTATATGCCGCTCAATCTTAAAAATATAAAGTTATGTGTTTTTATGGGAGAATTTCGCCGCCAGCTTTCATATACAATTAACAACTATAGCCTAGAAATTGTAAATAGTTTTGTTGACTTGGGAGTCATGATGGATTCCAAACTTAGTTTCAACCTTCATATTAATGCTACAGTGAATAAAGGCAAGGTGTTTTTGTATTTGTTAAACGGTGGTCAAACGAATTTAACGACCCTTACGTAACTAAAGCACTTTTTACAAAATTAGTTAGGCCAGTGTTAGAATATGGCTCAGTAATTTGGAATCCGCGTTATCAAGTCCATGCAGACAGTCTCGAATCAATACAAAAACAATTTTTACTATTTGCCTTAAGAAATTTTCAATGGGACTCTTTATATAATCTTCCACCTTATACTAATCGATTAAAGCTTATCAATCTTCCAACTCTTGCTAGTCGAAGGGAAATGCTTGGTGTAATATTTATGACAAAACTTTTAAATGGATCAATTTCAAGCCCATTCCTTCTGAATGAAGTGAGCTTTGTGTTCCCTCTCGGACTTCGAGACACTTCAAACCTCTCCTGCTGAAACAATGTAGAAACGAATTTCGAACTAAATGAACCTTTTCGGTGTTTATGCCAAGATTATACTCTCACTCAAACACATTTGTAGCTCGGACTGCCTTTTTCTATAAAAAAAAGACTGTTCTCACCACTCTTAATAATGAATGTATAAAACGATTGCTTCTGTTCTCTTTAAGCATTACGCTTGCTGATGATATCTATTCTGTAGCTGAGCAGTCTCAGATCTCGACGCTTGACAAACCGCTGCCCATCAAAGACTGTTTTCATTGGGCCACTTGAGGGCAGCGCGCTGACACTGCTATTTTCCTGATCGCAACTGTGTGTAAATAATTAAAAAACAAAATGTATCACAAAAACAAAAATGCTGTATTCATCAACCAAGTTTTGACTTCCTTGATTTCGTTCAAGAAATCAAGTAGTCATTCATAAACCCAACTCCCCTACCGCTATAAACACCACATTGTAATTCAGCTCCCTCTAGAACAATATAAAATACAAAATATTTCTCTGCGTCACAAAACTTTTGACATAATAAAAAGTACTCCTATATGCCGTGCAACACTCGCACAGAATCTTTATGAAGCAAATTAAGAAATAAAACAATAAATTCCCTCACAAAAGAATTTTCCCAAAGCAAATGAACTTTAAAGTACCGACAACGATAACTTTCGCCACAGTCATTAAGTTACGCTGACAGTAAGACTTTATTATACGCCTCTTGACAGTTGTCATTGTTGCCAACTTGACTTAACGCTGTGCTGCGGTTTGTCGGCTCTTAAAGTTGCCGTTAATGAATGAATGAGCACACTGAAAGTTCGTATATATGCTATATGTGTGCGATTTGGTTGACAATCATCCTCGTGGCTTGCATAAAGTTAATATGAACTCAACAGGCGGACAAACTGACATACATTACGATCTAAAGAAATATTTAACTACGCACAAAACCATCACAAAATTTTCAGAAATAAAATCAAAGGAGTATACAATGAAAAGGAAGTGAGTAGTTTGGTAGAAGGGAAAATTATTCCTGTCAAAGGAATTACTATTATTAGCAGATATTTATGTATATGAAATTTTTTGCTTCCTGTAACTTAAAACAAAAGTTATTAAACATAAAATTTGTTAATTTTGCGCAGACACAAATGCACTACCAATGAAACGAACGGACTGCTGATGGTACGTTTGTGATTACCTACATTTGCTGGATTTTAAGATTTGGTGGATGTCGGAAATTTTAAATTGTCCTTAAATTTGTTATATTAAAGGAATGGCGTTAAAGATTGTAAGTGCCAATTTCTGTAGCAATGATTTGTTCCAGGTGACCTCGAAATAATCGCGCAGAATTTACTTCTAGTCAATTTTTTTATTCCGCAAAAAAAGTCTTTAAATACTCTTCTTCTAGAGCTAACGATAATTGAGGAATGAGAATTTTTAAATTGCCGCCATTTTGCCAAATAAAACTCCTCGCGCTTTTCTGTTTTTGGTTTGGAAGCCAAAGTTCAATTCTGGCGACGAATTTTTTTCATATTAAAAATATTGTGACGAATATTAGCAACGTTAAGGAATACTATCATCTCTAAGCCAATACTAAGCAGTGACTTGTATGAACATCAACAAATCAATCATTATGTCTATACATATGTCCATACAAGCGCGGAGAGATACGCAAACACAATGCATATATCTGAGATACTCCCAAAAAGTAGGCAATCATCTGTGGAAGTATCACTCACATATACACGCATGCTATGCGAGAAGCTATAATAAATCGTGCATCTGTAGTTATAGCTGAGACATTTATATCTGGTAAATGAGTAGTAAATTCTAGAAATAGAAACGCCTAGAAGTATGCGAACGAAACAGCACAGAGTATAAAAGGAGTTAAAGCTGAGTAAGCAGTAACGAGTTTGATTTAAGCACGTTATCTGTCGAGATGTAGAAGTGTTCTGTAGTTATAGCTGAGAAATTATAGCTGGTAAACGAGTAGTAAATCTAGAAATAGAAAACGCGTAGAAGTTTGAAAGAGACATCACAGAGTATAGAAGGATTAAAGCAGTAATCAGTTTTATTTAAGCGCACTTTCTGTCGGAAGTAGAAGTGTTATTGTGAAAGTTGTCTAATAAAGACCATTTTGCATCATTGAATATGGAGTTACTATTCAACAGCTTATTGACTCGGACGTTTGCAGAAGGTTGCAAATAAGGGGAATTTCCCAAAATTCGTTACAATATATAAACAATGCCTGGTATTGTATTTCATGTGGTTGTGGACGAAGTAAATCAGTGATTACTAAAACTAAAACTGTTATTGTGTTGATAAAGGTGTTACCATCATTATGTCGCTGATTGGCGTGGTTTAGTCGTTGATTTACGAGCAGCATGGTTGACGACCTCTGAAGTAAATTATGAACTAGATACCCAGCGATAGCGTCATTATACTAAGCTGTAATTGCCTTCTCTCAATTTGCGAAACGTTTGCTGGTAGCCAGTCCCTGCTGAGTTTTCTCCAGTTTACAACCAAAATGTATTAAAGGCTTCTTTACGTACTTAAAAAATTCCTTACGTAATTTCTGGATGCCTTTGCGTCAAGTTTACTTAAAAATTTATAGGTGTTCTTTTCGATTTTAAATACAGAGTATTATAGTAAAATATTATCATATTTTAGCAGATATATATTTACACTGAAAGAAAAGGACTGGTAAAATCAACCGAAATTTATGTCAACTTTTATCCATCGCAACAAGATATTGAATCTACTGCTCACAAATCGTTGATTCGTAATTGACCGTTTAGTATTCAAATGAACAACAAAAGTTGTTGCGAAAGCTTGTAGTACCTATGTTGCGGCATTTGCAAGGCAGATGAGTTTTCACTGAGATCTTTCATGGCAGAAATACACTCGGAGCGCTTGCCGAACAGTGCCGGGGGGCGACCCCGCTTAGGGAATTTTCTTCTAATGAAAAACCTTATTTCTAAAATTTGTATGTTGCTTTGCCCGGGGTGTGAACCCAGGGTCTTCGGTGTGGTAGGAGGAGCACGCTACATTAAACCACGGCGGCCGCCATATACATGCGTAAATATGTACATACATATAGTACACATCATACATAAGTACAAATTGAGAGCGCAGTTAGCGTAAAGTTCTTTTGAAATTTGCTCATGTATTCACTGTTGATCGCTGTTGAAATGACCAGTGAGATCAGTTGTGTTAACAAAAAAATCAGTTAGGTTGATTAGGAGTCTGTCAATTTACAAAATTTTGTTAACTTAAGAGCGACAATTTCTCTTATGTTGAAATGACTAAACTAATTTGTTCGTTTGACAAAGAACTCGGTTGAATTAACCATAATTTGATCAATTTCACCGAATCTCCGTTAAGTCAAGAACAACAGAACCGATTTGTTGATTTTACTAGCACCATTTCTTTCAGTGTACACACCGCAGATATAAATACGTGGTGTGCAGGTAGTGTGATCCGCCCTACTACACCGAAAATCGCAAGTCACGCCCGGACAAAAAACATTAACATTTTAGAAAAAATTTTTTATTTAGAAGAAAATTTTTCTAATCGGGGTCGCCCCTCGGCAGTGTTTGGCCAGCACTCCGAGTCTATTTCTGCCACGAAAAGCTTCTCAGTGAAAAATGATCTGCCTTGCAGATGCCGTTCGGAGTCGGCATAAAAAAGTAGATCCCGTCCCTCCAATTTTTAGGAAAAATTAAAAAGAGCACGATGCAAATGGATTCTCTCTTCAAAATCTCGAACTAAAATCTCTTTGGAGGTTATCGCGCCTAACATATATCTTATTTTTATGTCTACACACCCCAGTATTTTTTATGCCAATACAAGTGTGAAAAAGTTCCTAAAAAGCTGTCGGAGAATTTTTTTTTAAATGGTTTTATTTAGCTTGACGCTGTGTAGCGAGCGTTGTTTACCAATTTTGTAATCGAAATTTAAGTAATCTCCCGATAAGCTACAAACTTGAAACTTGGAATACAGTTCAGAACCCGATGACAATGCAATAAAAGAAGAGAAGACTCCGCTAGAGAGCGCATGGATCGCTGTATTTAAAAAAATCGATTTGGCTCATATTTGGAACATATATTCCATACAGAATTAAAATCGCTTTATGAAAAAAAATTCCAGCTAGGTGGCGCAAATTATTGAGATATTCAAAAAAATCATATATATTTTAAAGTCGGTTTTGTTAAGTCCTGCATCAGGGGCCAACTTAAACCCAGTTCTGCAAGATCGAGGAAAAGCAAACTATTTGTTCTCAATTTGTTGATTAATCCAAGATTTCAAGTTTGACTAAAATTCGACACAGAAAATTTCAAGACCAACAAAAAGTTTTGTTCCGAATTGGTCAAATTCTGCATGATTTAAGAACCAAATCGAAGTCAATAAGTTGTTTTTTCGCTTAAATTTGTGCTATCCAAGTGCCAGCCTAGAAATTCTTAAAAAAACGGAAAACGATGAAAATCCAACTGACTTTTGTCAATAAAACTACATAAATGCAAGGCACTATAACCTAAGCATAGATTTTAGACCAAGCTTCTCTTCCCAATTCGCATCGTGCTCCTTTAATTTTTCCTACAAATTGACGGGACTGGACCTACTTGTTTTATGCCGACTCCGAACGGTATCTGCAAGGCAGATGAGTTTTCACTGAGCAGAAATACACGCGGAGTGTTTGCCAAATCACTGCCGAGGGGCAAACCCGCTTAGAAAAGACTTTTATCTAATTTAAAAAAACTTGTTTCTAAATTTTGATGCTGCTTTTGCCCGGGATCTAAGGTTTGGTAGGCAGAGCACGCTACCACTAAACGTTTTACTACTTTAATATTCAATTTCTCAACCATTCTTTCTGGCTTTCGACGAATCAACCTACCTAAGACCATAGCAAATTTGCCAAAACCATATCCATATAAAACAGTTGATCCAACCAACCTTATGGAAATCAATGTAACTGATCAAATGTGCCATACTACAAACGCCCTAGCCATAATCATACCATAGTCAAACAATTGGTTTTTGATTATGTTAACTTTGCCAAGGTCTTTAGCATGAAAGCCTTGCCCATAGAGACTGAACTTAAGTAAGATAATATTTTTGTGCAAAAAGCATTGACTAAGCGTATGCAAATCTTATTTTTCATGCATTTCCTCTTCTAACTGCAATGCTATTTAAAGGCCACAATGCATTTTTGTTGTATTTCTTCTTCTTTCACATTCAAATGTAAATATGCATTGCATAAATCTTCAATTATATTTTCTCTTTTTCAAACTATCTTTTTTGCATGATATGCATTAATAATTCAGTGTCAGTAAAGACGCACAGTTTTCTATTTTTTCCGCTCTTTGGACTATAGTCTTATATATATGGGGTATTCCATCCCATTTCGACCAATTTTGAACCCGACCCCTTTAGAATTGGCTGAAAGTTTTTCTTCTTTTTCTAGCTTACGAAAGACGTTTTTCAGAAGTTTTTCAAATTTTTTCATCCAACTCAAAAAAAGTTATGAATTAAAAAAAACACCGTTTTTGTTTTCCAAATGCTATAACTTTTTCAAAAATTGACCGCTTGGGATCTTTTTTTTTAATTTGTTTTTAAATGTACTTTTCGGAAAAAATTCAAAAAAATTTTTAAAGTTTTTTTTTGTAATTTTTCAGTTTTTCGAGATTTTTCGAATTTCGCTCTTTTTTTCTCATAAAAAACTTCAATCAATTCTGCAATCATCCCCACTAATCCCGGAGTGGGCCGAGAATTTTAATTGAAAAAAAAACTTTAAAATTTTTTTTGTATTTTTCCGAAAGTACATTTAAAAAACATATTTAAAAAAAATGATCCCAAACGGTCAATTTTTGAAAAAGTTATAGCATCTTGAAATATTTAAAACTTATTTTGAGTTGGAAAACGGTGTTTTTTTCAAAATGCTATAACTTTTTCAAAAATTGACCGTTTGGGATCATTTTTTTTTAAATATGTTTTTAAATGTACTTTTCGGAAAAAAATACAAAAAAAATTTAAAATTCTCGGCCCACTCCGGGATTAGTGGGGATGATTGCAGAATTCGTTGAAGTTTTTTATGAGAAAAAAAGGGCGAAATTCGAAAAATCTCGAAAAACTGAAAAATTACAAAAAAAAACGTTAAAAATTTTTTGAATTTTTCCGAAAAGTACATTTAAAAACAAATAAAAAAAAAGATCCCAAACGGTCAATTTTTGAAAAAGTTATAGCATTTTGAAAACAAAAACGGTGTTTTTTTTAAAACTCATAATTTTTTGAGTTGGATGAAAAAATTTGAAAAACTTCTGAAAAAACGTCTTTCGTAGCTAGAAAAGGAGAAAGCTTTCAGCCAATCTAAGGGGTCGGGCTCAAAAGTGGTCAAAATGGGATGGAATACCCATATACAATGTACGTGTCGGTCAGCAAACTTTTTTCCAGCGTTAAATGTGGCACTGGGTTCTTTTATTATACCTTCATGAACACGAAATGGTATATTAACTTTGGTCCGATGTTTGTAAAGTTGAGAAATATAGAAGACAGACTCACCATTAAGTATACCGAATTGATAGGGCGACGAACTGAGTTGATATAGCCATGTCCGTCTGTCCGTCCGTCTGTCTGTTTGAACGCAAAGTAGTCCCTCAAATTTTGAGATATCTCAACGAAATTTGGCACAAGGATGTATTTTTGTTTATATTAGACATTTGTCGGATCCGGTAGGATCGGACCACTATAACATATATCTCCCATACAACCGATCGTTCAGATAAGACGATTTTCGTCATTCCTGCCGCAATTTAGAAAGTATAAACGTGAAACTCGGTGATATATATTCTAATATATCATAGAAGATTTCTGAAAAAATCACTTTGATCGGAGCTATATACAGTATATATCCCATACAACCGATCGTTCAGATAGAAAGATTTTTGGCCATTTCTCCCTTAATTTCCAATATAAAAACGTTAAACTTGGTGATATTTATTCTATTATATCATAGAAGATTTCCTGTAAAAATCATTTCGATCGGAGCTATATATAATATATATCCCATACAACCGATCCTTCAGATAAGGGGTTTTTTGCCATTTTTTATTTTATATTTATCTTAAAAATCGTTTAGGTATGTACATCTGTTCACTATATATTTCTTATCTTATACATCCGATTATTTGGAGGTTACGAACAGGATAAGATTATTGTTCAGCCCCATTCATGAAATGTATGAAGCCTTCGGCACAGCCGAAGACAGTCCCGTCCTTACTTGTTTTTTTTTGTGCTAGTATGCTCATTAAATACTACCTCAAGTCCACCATTTTGCACAATTTAAGACAAATGAGTATGCGTATAGTACAAGAGGAGGAGATTCCGTAAAAAATGAGGCAAGCAAAAAACGTAACATAGCACAAAATGGTCAACGGCATATGAAAAGAGGCGAGCGGAGAAAAAACAAACAACGTGGCAACGTTGGCAATTAATGTTGATGGTTTTTGCTTCCTTCTTCTTGCAACACTCTAGTGCACATTGTTCATTTGTTTAGTGCGAAATAATAGTCTTTGTAGCCATTTGCTTGCCTGTTTTTTCTAATTGAGCACAGCAAAAAGTTTTAAATGCAAAAGTTAAAGTGTTTCTTAATGCTCGTTTAAATGTTGCACAGCATTTTGTTTCATTTAATATACGATTTTCGTGTTTAGCTAAATGATTTTTCAATTTGCGCAGAAAGCGAGGTGTGCAGTTTTTGTTTGCTGCGAGGTGTCAGTTTTGTCTTTATATAAAGACATGAGATATTTCGGTTTCCAAGCGGGGCCTTCCATATTAATCTATACAATAGTCTGATTTAATATGAAAAAGACGTTCACTTATAGGTTTTCCTGACTAATGCTCAAATATCGTCATTGTTACCCCAGCTTTAATGCGGCTAAAATTTTACTTACTTACTTAATTCCCTCACTAGGATAGGCACCTTGTCGTTGGTGTGAGGGCTTAGCCCAACTCCGTAGCGCCCGACTATGAGGCGGAGCTGTTTAGGACTGACATCTACGCCGTTTCGCCTCATAGGAGGGTGGCGGGATGTCGCTGACCAGAACTGCCAACCCCTAATCCAGGGTTGTTATGCGGACTGTGCCTATTGGACGTTTTGCAGCCAGGGGATAAAGTCGGATATATTCGAACGGTGCCCTCCGTTAACGGGCCACCTCGGGAAGTATTGATGGCCTTACCACATGAACGACTCATTACCTAATTGTAATAGGATGATGATAAGAGGAGGACTGAGTCGCAGCCAAGGACCACAAATACGCATTAAGCGATGCGTCGCACTCGGGGAGCTAGAGTAGTGCTGATTCAATGAACTTCGTTTTGGAGATGTACACAAATGAAAACGGAGTAGAAGAGTGGAGAAGGGTACGGGGCAGAGGAAGTAAAAGGGCTCTCTCGCTGTACCGTGCAGTACTTAGAATTGTACGACGCTTGGGAGCAGTGGTCGACTCAACAGAAGTGGAGATCGAGCACTTAGAATGGGCTCACGAGGCGGTAGAAGTACGTCGAGGCAGTTCAAAAGGTTGCTGCGAGAAACCCTCGGTTCTGCAACCGGTAGGAGGAGGAAGAAGCTTCGAATGATAGAATGAAGAGGAAACATTCGGCGGTAGGCGACAAGCCTGCATCAAGAGGCAGTAAGGACCCAGCCCAGAACCGCGAGGAAAGGCAGTCGCAAAGACAAGAAAGTAGGGCCCAAAGCTGTATAAAGATGGGCCACAATAGCGAGGTAATAACTACCTCGAGACAGAGGGAAG